>JAKTYK010000274.1:0-10675 GCA_030578655.1 Magnusiomyces starmeri
TAAAAAAAAAAAAAAAAAAAAAAAAAAAAAAAAAAAAAAAAAAAAAAATTGAATTTTATTTTATTTTGTAAGACATACGGCTAGTACAATCTTATAAGTGGTAATTACCCGGAAGATATACCGGATGATTTATGGCATGTCAAAAAACACATGATAAGGATATAAAGTAGATATTCAATGTGATATCTCGTATGATCTGGTATGATCTGGTATGATTTGATATGATTTGATATGATCTGGTATGACTTGGTATGATCTGGTATGATTTGGTATTATCATTAGAAAAAAAAAACAGAATGTTATCAGCAGTTTTTATTTCCTTAAGCTGGGGTATAAGTTACAATATAAAGGTATCAAAAAGTCATCACGATAAGATCTATGAATATATAGATCTATATATATATAGATATATATAGATATAATAGTAAAACAACAGATCAATTCATTGATATCATCGACATTCAATTGATTTATATAGAAAAAAAAAAAAAAATAAAAGAAAAGAAAAGAAGAAGAAGAAGAAAAAAAAAAAAAAAAAAAAATTGAATAAATAATTTTTTTTTTTTTTTTTTTAACAAAAACGATTAAAAAATTAATTAATTATTTTTTTTTTTGATTTAGTTACAATTTATAAATTGTAACATTTATTGTAACTGTAACATCTTTTGTAACTGTAACAAATATATCTATATATACCTATATATCTATATATACCTATATATATATATATATATAAATATATTTGTTTTTTTCTTACAATAACAGTTTTTTTTTTTTTTTTATATAAAAAATAATAATAAAAAATGGCTGAACGTTTAGCTCAAATATACGGAACCGAAAAGGATAAGGTCAACTGGTATGTTTAAATAGTCATTGTTGTTGTTGTTTTTACATATATATATTGTTGCTGATTGTAACTAACACCAATGTTCTGATAAGCTCGTTTTATTACAAGATCGGCGCTTGTAGACACGGCGACAAGTGCTCGCGCAAACACGTCAAGCCGGCGTATTCACAAACCATCATCTGCCGCAACTTGTACCAGAACCCGGAGTATGAGCCCAACAACCAGATGACGGCCGAAGAAATGAACCAGCATTTTTTGGACTTTTACAAGGACTTTTTTTTGGAGTGCGCGAGCTTTGGCAAGGTCGAGGAGATTGTTGTGTGCGAAAACAATAATGACCATTTGGCAGGCAACGTGTATGCGCGGTTCAAGTACGAGGAGGACGCTGCGCGGGCGCAGCAGAACTTCAACTCCCGGTGGTTCGACAAGCGGCCCGTGTACTGCGAGCTGTCGCCCGTGACCGACTTCTCCGAGGCCTGTTGCAGGCAGCACGAGACTAAAGAGTGCTCTCGCGGGGGCTACTGTAATTTCATCCACGCAAAACGGCCGCCAAAGAGCTTTTTGAGACAGCTGAACTTGTCGCAGATCAAGACGCTGATAGAACGTGGGAAAACCGAGGATATCAACTCAAGTGATAGTGAGTCCGAGTCTGAGTACCGGTCACGGCGGTGGCGTTGATTTAATGATGTTATGTAGTATATATAGAGTGATGTAATTTTTAAAAAACAACAATAAAAAAAAAAAAATAAAATAAAAATAAAAAAAAATTAAATAAATAAAAACCATCCCAATCCACCATAAAAAAATTATCACCACTACAATTACAACAACTTTCAAGACCTTAATATTTAAATTTATCTTTTCAATTATATATAAATATATAGATATAGTCCTTCATTAGATCAATAATGGCTGACAGATATTCTTTTTCTCTTACAACATTCTCTCCAAGGTATGCTTGCTTAATACTAACGTATATACATATATATATATATAACAAAACATCTCTATTAACTCGCTGTCGTATTATTATTGTTATTATTATTATTATTATTCAGTGGCAAGCTCACACAAATCGACTACGCCTTACAAGCAGTCAATAAAGGTGTTACTTCACTTGGTATCAAATGTAAGTATCATATAGACAATTGATTGGTAAATATATATATATGTATATTCATCATTTCTAACAATTGGTACTCTTTTCTCTCTCTCTAGCTTCTAATGGTATCGTTCTCGCCACTGAAAAAAAGTCATCCTCTCATCTAATTAACGCAGACACCCTCTCCAAGGTCGATCTGGTCACGCCCAACATTGGCGTTGTGTACAGCGGAATGGGGCCTGACTACCGGGTTCTGCTGGGGCAGGCGCGCAAGCTGTCGCACACGGCATACAAGCGCATCTACAACGAGTACCCGCCGACGCGGATCATGGTGCAGGAGATAGCCAAGGTGATGCAGGAGGCGACACAGAGCGGGGGCGTGCGGCCCTTTGGCGTGTCCTTGCTGGTTGCCGGCTGGGACGACAACTACGGCTACGGCCTCTACCAGGTCGACCCCTCCGGCGCTTACTTCCCCTGGAAGGCCACCGCCATCGGCAAGGGCTCCACCTCGGCTAAAACCTTTTTGGAAAAGCGCTGGAACAAGGAGCTCGAGCTCGAAGACGCCATCCACATCGCCCTCCTCACCCTCAAGGAATCCATCGAGGGCGAGATGAACGGCGACACCGTCGAAATCGCCGTCGTCAGCGACCCTGCCGACCATCTCTTGGGCGTCGAGGGCGTCGAAGGTGCCCGTGGCCCTCGATTTAGAAAACTCAGTGCCCAAGAAATCAATGATCGTTTAGATGCTTTATAAATGATTATTTGCTTTATTGTTATATACATATATATATATATCTTAATTATTATTATTATCTTTTTTTTTTTTTTTCTCCCTTGTGTAAGTTGTGTAAGCTAAATGACAATCACAAAATCAATTGCCACCATTTTCAGCGCGCGGCTCATGGCCGAGGGCGTCGGGGCGGCGGTGCACCGGACGATCGGCACGCGGACGCTGCGCGCGCACAGCCCGTTTCTGCTGCTGGACCACCTGGAGACGGCGAACCCGCGGGCGGCGTTTCCGGACCACCCGCACCGCGGGCTGGAGACGGTCACGTACGTGCTGCAGGGCACGCTGGAGCACGAGGACTTCACCGGCGCGCGCGGCGTCCTGCGCCCGGGCGACTGCCAGGTCATGACCGCCGGCCGCGGCATCATGCACGCCGAGGTGCCCCGCCCGCAGCCCTCCGCCGCCAACGGGCCCGCGGACGGCGCGCCCCCGTACTACCTCCCTGCCACCGCCATCCAGCTGTGGGTCGACCTGCCCGCCCCCCTCAAGGCCGTCGCGCCGCACTACCGCGACATCCGCCGCGCGCAGATCCCCGTCTCGCGCCCGGCGCCCGGCGTCCACATGCACGCCGTGTCCAAGGACCTGAGCATCACCAAAACGCCCATCTGGATGCTTTACTACAGGTGCTACTACTGCCACGACAACAACAACAACAACAACAACAACAACAACAAAGAAGGTGCTGCGGTCGTCGTGTCGTCGCCGGCCATTCCTAAAGACTGGGCGTCCTTTGTGTACGTCACAAAGGGCCGTCTCCAGGTGCGCTCCGGCAACACCCCCACCACCACGGAGCCTCCGACCGTCGCCGAGGAGCACGACATTGTTGTCTTTGACAGCACCCCCGCGGACAGTGACGCTGCCTCGATCGTGGTCCAGCCAATCGTGCCCGAGCATCCGCAACATGCACCCTCGTCTTCCTCTTCCCCGGCGTCCGCCCCCCACACCGAGTTTCTGCTCTGTGCTGGGCAGCCCCTCGACCAGCCCGTCGTCCGCGACATGTTCTTTGTCCAGCTGACCAAGGAGCAGCTCCAGCAGTCCAAGATCGACTACAAGGAAAAGATCAATGGGTTTGAGCGAGGCCGCGAGTGGAAAAGTAAAATAGCCGGCGATATCAATTACAAATTTACATACAAAACAAAGTAACTACTATACTATATAAGAAATAAATAAATGTTTAATCATCGTCTGCGTCATCGTTCTTGAACGGGTTCCGGATCGGCTCAATGACCAGGTTGGGCTTGACAAGAACCCGCGGCTTGACAATCTTCTGGTGCGCCATTCTCGTGGACCACTCCTGGCCAATGGGCATGCGCAGCGAGCGCTCGTACTGCTCTCTGGTTTCAAAGGGGAAGGGCAGCTTGTCGGCATGGAGCCTGAGCTGTTCCTGCGTCATCCGCTCGTTGATGATGACGTTCTGCAGCCTGGCGTCCTTCCGGTCGTGCGCCTTGACCACCCCGGCTATCTTGCGCACAAACCGCTTCTTGTTCTTCTTCCGCTTGTTGGCTCCCTCTCCACCCTCGCCGTCATCCCCGCCGGCCCAGCTGCCCCACCCGGGCAGCGTCACGTCCACCACCCGGTCGTCGTCCCGCTGCGTGATGGCCGCCTTCTCCTCCTCAAACTCAGCAACAACGTCGTCCCCTGCAAACGCCTCCTTCACAAGATCCGTCTGCTTGAACGTCACGCGCTTGCCATTCGACTTGGCTGGTTTATCTATATTGTCATTGTCATTGTCATCAGCATCATCATCATTGTCTGATCCAAATGGATCAACAACACTCAGCGTCTCATTCATGTCAATCAACCCGTCTCTAGATGATGCCTTGCTTTCTGCCTTTTTATTGCGTTGCTTTTTGATGGCTGCTTGTGACTTGTCGGCTGCTGAACTGTCGCGTCCAAGTACGGTAACATTGCTGCTCTTTTGTTTGAATGGTTCGTCTCCGTCCGCCAACCATGGATTGGCTTCTTCGTCCGAGTCTTCGTCGTCTTTCGAAGTCTTTGTTATTCTCTTTTGTTTCTTGGTATTTACTCGGCTGTCTTCATTTTGTGCGTTGTTGTCATCATCATCATCATCTCTAACAACTCGAACTCTTCCAATTCCAGTTGCTTTATAACTGTCATCGTCGTCCTCATCGTCCTCATTATCGTCATCACCGTTCCGACCTTTTCTCTTTCTCTTATGCAAATCGCGTAACCGGCTTTCTAACGAATCTTCTTCAAGCTCCATCTCGTCGCGCGCCTCCTTCATGGCAAGCTTGGCCTCGACTCGTGACTTTTCCGTGCCCGGAGTGTACTTGCGGCGGCCCTCATTGATGACGGTATTGGCGCCCTTGGTAAGATCGTCTTCGTCGTCACTAATGTCGGCATCATAAGACTCTCTGGCCCGACGCAGAGCCTCTTTGGCCTCCTGGTTGCGCTTGCGCTCGGCCTCCTCGGCGTCTCTCATGAACTTCATGGCCAAAACACCTTTGCCCAAGCTCTGCTTGGCAGCAAGCACACTCTCGTCGCCGGATTCCTCGTCCTGGTCAAGAAACTTGCGGTCATCGTCGGAATCATTGTCGGAATCATTGGCGCCGCGGCCAAGTATCTTTTCTCTCAGCGCCTCGCTCTTGTTGAGCATTTCCTCGAGCTCCTTGCGCGTGGCAGAGTCCTTGGTCATGCCGTGCTTGATCATGTCCCGGGCCCATTTGTTGCCTGTTTTGTGGCGCTGCAGCATACGCTCGCGGGCACGCTTAATATCGTGCTCCTCGTCGGCCTCCTCAGAGTCCTCCTCCTCATCACTGTTGGCCTCCTTGAGCAAGCTCTCCTCGCGCTCGCGCTCCTTGCGGTGGATCTTGCGGTACGTCTTGGACTTGATTTTCTTGATGCGGCGCGCGCGCTGCTGCTCGCGGTACGCCAGCTCCTTCATTTTGCGGAGCCGGGCGCGCTGCTGCTGCAGCTCCTCCAGCGTCATTTGCGCCGGTGCAAGTTCCTCAAAGGTGTCGGGGGACTCGCTCTGCTTAACGCCGAGATTCGATTCCTCCAAAAGGGCATTGATTCGTTTCTGCAAATCGGTGGTGGGCGTTTGCTCGACGCGGGAAATCGTCTGCGCAACAAACTCCCTGGGCTCGACCATGGGGAACGAAACATGGTCGGCCTCCGTCATTGTTTTAACAGTTTCCTTCCACTTGTTGATTTCCGTTTTGGTCAGCTCGTAAGCAGCCTTGCGCTCCAACCGCTGTTGAATGTGTTTGGGGAGAGGTACCGACAAAGTCAAGGATTTCAATTTCTCTGCCTGGTCCCTTTTGGAACCCTTTTTGGTATCAATCAAAGTCAAGCTGGAAACGGCATCTGGATCCACCTCGGTGACGGTGGCAGCCAGATCAGCAAGAGTGAGTTTGCCCTCTCCAGAGGAATGGAACCCGCTGGACGAGGACCGGACAGAAAACTCGTTTTCGGTGGCGGCACTTGTTTGCTGCAGACGATAGTAATCATCAGGAGTGAACTCGGTAGTAGTAGTAGTAGTAGTAGTAGTAGCGGCGGCGGATGCTTTTGCTGGTTTCTTTGATGATTTTGTGAGATTAGAAATCATAGACTGAAGGTTGCCCAGTTGTTCTTCATCGATTTCGTCAGCGTCATCGTCAGAAAGAGAAAGATCGGAAGTGTCTGAGTCGGCGTCATTGTCGTCATCAGAATCATCATCAGAGTCATCGTCGTCTGAAGAAGAAGAAGAAGAAGAATCGTCGTTATCGTTATCCGATTCTTCTTCATTTAACACCAACCCTTGAGCACCACCACCATTACGCTTTGCTCCTTTCCTTTTAAGCTCCTGTTCTCGTTCATATTCTTCTTTATCTTTATCATCCAAGTCCCAAACCTCTGTGAGGGTCATGAGCTGGGAACGATCAAAGCTGGCATCGGAATCAAACTCCTCGTCGGAATCAGCAAGATCATCATTGTCATACTCCGGCTTGTACTTTTCGCCCTTGCGTAATTTCCGCTTCTTTTTCCACGCCGAGCTATCCAAAATCTCCTCCTCGTCAGAGGACCCAAACGCCTCGTCACTGTCGATTTCTTCGTCCTCGTCTTCGTCCAAGTTGACGTCCTGACCGGCAATCAAGTTACGGTCAATGGGCTCGTCCTCGCCGTCCAAGGGATTAGGATCACTGTCCTCTGAGTCGTCGTTGTGGTCGTCGGCATTGCTTTTCTTGTGTTTCTTGTGGTTTTTGCGGCGCTTTTCTTCCAGCTCAGCTTCGGCAATGTCCAGAGCATTGTATAGTCGCTCGCGGCTCTTGGACAGGGATATCTTGGAGGACGGAGTGGTGGCGGAGCCGTCGCCTGATTTGCGCTTGTTGTTGTTGGATTTGCGTTTAGATCCCGAGCCACCTGAGGCAGATCTCGAACCTGCTGCGGTTCTGCGAGAAATATTCTTTCCCATGATTAGATATTGTTGGAGTATAATATATGGTATTAATATATATATATATTTATATGTATATAAAATAAATCTGTGTGTAAATAAAATAAAATAAAAAAAAAAAAAAAAAAAATTTTTTTTTAATTTTTTTTGTAAAGCCGCACCCGGATTTGAAAATTAATCACCTTCGACGACCAGGTCCCGGACCAAGATATTCGTAACAACAACGTCAATGTGCGTATATCGCGTACTTTCAGATACCTCGGCAACGACCGCACCGCATCAACCTGCCGTTTTTTTTATATTTTATTATTATTACTATTATGGCTTGTCACGTGCACAGCACAATCACCCCCGCTTTCTTGAGGGGAAGTTTTTTTTTTTTTTTTTTTTTTTTTTTGCTCACCACCAAAAAAATTAAAAGATTTTATTATTCTTAAGCTCGGTTTTTTTTTTTTTTTTTATGAATCATTCTTATCTTATTATAAAACAGAAAAACCATATACATATATCCAAATAATCCAACAATAACACCCTTCCATTTCATATGTCTTCGGTTCCACGAACAAAACCTTGGGAAGTGTCGTCTGGAACATCAGCAGCAAGCGTCAACTCCTCCTCCACCTCCGTATCCACAGCCTCTTCGGTTCCCATGAGCAGCAGCAGCAGCAGCAGCAGCAGCAGCGCGGTGTCTTCAGCATCGGGAGCAACAAATTCCACGACACCAAGCAGCACGACGGGCGCGCCGTCTGTGCCTGAGCGGCCGACGGCGCTGACGTCTGCGGCGGCGGTCACGCCGTACTCTGCGTACTCGGGCGGAACCGCGGGGGCCACGACGGCGGCGGGGTCGGCGCTGGGCGGGTTCGGCGCGTCGCCGTACGGCTCGTCGGCGACGAGCTACGGCGGGTACGGCGGCGGGCTGGGAACAAGCTACGGCGGGTACGGCGGCGGAGGGTACGGCAGCTACGGCAGCTACGGCAGCTACGGCGGGTACGGGAGTTATGGCGGGGGGTACGGGAGCTACGGCGGGGGGTACGGGAGCCGGTTCGGGATGGGGGCGGCGGCGGCGGGCGGCCCGATGAATGGGCTGCAGAACAGCACGCAGGCGACGTTCCAGCTGATCGAGTCGATTGTCGGGGCGGTCGGGGGGTTTGCGCAGATGCTGGAGTCGACGTACATGGCGACGCACTCGTCGTTTTTCGCGATGATGTCAGTGGCGGAGCAGTTTGGGCACCTGAAGAACTCGCTGGGATCGATTCTGGGCATCTTTGCCGTGATGCGGTGGGTGCGCAAGCTGCTGGCCAAGCTCACGGGCAACCCTGCGCTGAGCCCGGACCGCGCCGTGGCCAAGAGCCTGACGCCGGCAGAGTTCTCCAAGTTCCAGGCGGCGGGGCCGCGGGCGGCGCAGCCGCGCCCGCCGCGCCCGTCGTTTAAGCCGCTGCTGCTCTTTCTGGCGGCGGTGTTTGGTCTGCCGTATTTGCTCAACAGGCTCATTCGTACGATAGCCGACCAGGCCGAGCAACAGCTCCACGAGCAACAACAGCAACAGCAGCAACCTATGTTTGACGAGCACGGCAACCCCATTCCACAGCTATTGCTAGACCCGGCGTCCAACACGCCCATTGATCCGACCAAGCTGGAGTTTTGCCGCGCGCTGTACGACTTTGTGCCGGAAAACCCGCAGATCGAGCTCGAGCTCCACAAGGGCGATCTCACCGCCATCATTGCCAAGGAAGACCCCTCGGGCAAGCCTTCCCAGTGGTGGCGCGTGCGCACACGAGACGGCCGCTCGGGATACGTGCCCAGCACCTATGTCCAGATCATTCCCAGACGCATAGAGGACGTGACGCCGGCACAGCCCCAAATCAAGGCGCCTCCCTCGGCACCCGCCATAGAGCAAGCCAAAGTTCCAAAGGCTCTTGACGACGAGCTGAAAATGAAAAACACTGTTCAAGATTTCCAAAGACAAGGTTTACAAAGTTAATTGATTGTATTTTTTTTTTTATTTTCTCCTATGTATTAACGAATTTTATTTTTATTTTTATTTTTCAATTTTTATTTATTTATTTATTTTATTTATTTTTTTTGGGCATTCAATATACGAGATATATATAAGAAAAAAAGGAAAGAAGAAAAAGTAACAAAAAATAATAATAATAATAAAAAAAAACAACAACAGACATATATAGACAACTTTTTTTTTAAAAAAAAAAATAAAAAAAAAATAAAAAAAAAAAAAGAGACATAAATATTAAAGAGATAGAAAGAAAGAGAGTGAGACAAAGTACAACGTTAATCATTAAATAGTAACTTTATGTCTATTTCCAATGTTTTCTCCCATTTCATTTTTATTTTTTATTTTTTATTTTTTTTTAATTTTTTTTTTTTTTTTTTTTTTAAATTTTTATTTTCCTCTTGTCGTCAAATCAATCTAGATAAGATCGACAATAGAGTTGGGCATTTCCTCAATTTGAGTGTGGTAGAACTTTTCAATTTCTCTCATCTCATTGACATCATCTCTGGTAACAAAGTTGATAGCAACACCCTTACGACCGAAACGACCACCACGACCGATACGGTGAATGTAGTTTTCTCTGTTGGTGGGGAGATCGTAGTTGATGACAAGAGAGACTTGTTGAACGTCGATACCACGGGCCAAAAGATCGGTTGTGACAAGGACACGGGAAGAACCGGTACGGAACTCAGCCATGATAATGTCACGTTGTTGTTGGTCCATTTCACCGTGCATGGAGGAGACGGTAAAGTTCTCAGCTCTCAAGCGCTTGCAAACCTCCTCAACCTTTCTCTTAGTGTTGCAGAAAATAACACACTGGGTGACAGTGATGGTGGAGTAAAGATCAATGAGGACTTCAGCCTTGTACTCTTCATAGTCGACATTGACATAGAATTGCTTGATACCTTCGAGGGTAAGTTCGTCCTTCTTGACGAGAATGCGGACAGGGTTGCGCATAAACTTGGTGGTAACCTCCAAAACGTCTTGGGGCATAGTGGCAGAGAGAAGAACGACTTGAATGACGGGGGGGAGGAGTTGGAAAATGTCATAGATTTGGGCCTTGAAACCACGCGACAACATCTCGTCAGCCTCGTCGAGAACAAACATCTTAATGTGCTTGGTCTTCAAGATACGACGTTGGATAATGTCGTGGACACGGCCGGGGGTACCGACAATGACCTGGACACCGGCATTGATGGCAGCCTCGTCGTCTTGGATACGGGTACCACCGATACAGAGGTGGGAGGAGACCTTGAGAGCGTCACCGAGACCGTAAACAACCTTTTGGATTTGGTGGGCCAACTCACGGGTAGGAGCGAGAATGAGAGCTTGGGGCTCCTTAAGGTCCAAGTCAATGTTTTGGAGAACAGAGATGGAGAAGGTGGCAGTCTTACCGGTACCAGATTGGGCTTGAGCAAGAACATCCTTACCTTGGATGGCAGGAAGGATAGCACGTTGCTGAATGGAGGAAGGGGTTTCAAAACCATAGGCGTAGATACCTAAAGAAAAATGAGAGTGTTAGTAAGCATGTA
>JAKTYK010000275.1:0-10653 GCA_030578655.1 Magnusiomyces starmeri
GTATTGCCTACATGGAAAAAAAAAAAAAAAAAAAAAAAAATTATTTTTATTTTTTTTAATTTTTTTTTTTTTTTTTTTTTTTTTTTTCTTCTGTTCTTTCTTCACATCATCATTATTTCCACGTCCAAAAGAAAAATTAAAAAATTAAAAAAAAAATAAAAAAAAAAAATGGCTGCTCGTCCAATTGTTGTCTCGGGTCCTTCAGGTGCCGGAAAATCTACTCTGCTCAAGAAGTTGTTTGCTGAATATCCTGACAAGTTTGGGTTTTCGGTGTCTCGTATGTTTCATTATATATATGTATATATATATATATATATTATTATAGACTAAATTGCTAAAAAAAAACCTTCTTTATATATATCTATATATATAGATACCACTAGAAGCCCGAGACCAGGTGAAGTCGACGGCAAAGACTACAACTTTGTGAGCGTTGAGGAGTTCAAGAAGCTCATAGATGACAAGGGGTTCATTGAATGGGCCCAATTCTCGGGCAACTACTACGGGACATCGATAGCAGCAGTCAAGCATGTGCTGGAGAAGCAGCACAAGATCTGTATACTGGACATTGATATGCAGGGCGTCAAAAGTGTCAAAAACACCGACCTCAACGCCAGATTCCTCTTTGTCGCCCCGCCCTCCCTCGATGACCTCAAAGCTAGGCTCACCGGCAGAGGCACCGAAACTCAGGAATCCTTGGAAAAACGGTTGGCCCAGGCTAAGCTCGAGCTCGAATACGCTAAAACCCCCGGTGCTCACGATAGAATCATTGTCAATAAGGATCTTGACAAGGCTTACCAAGAGTTTAAAGAATTCATGTTGGCTGAAAATTAAAATAAATAGTACAATTTTATTATTATTATTATCATTATATATAAAAAATAAAAAACTAATCTTAATCTATGCTTTGACTTGCTTGGGGAATGCTTCTTTACTACTCAAAACTAGTGTCTGACGTTCCCGCGATATGTACCCCTTCATACGACCCCCGTAGATCATGTCCGTTAAATAGCATTCCACCTGGTCGCTGCTCACGTCCTGGTTCTCGTCGCCGGCAAACTTGAGCGCTTGCGAAAGAGACTGGATGCTGAGGCGCGTGGGCTTGCCCAACACCAGGTACACTTTTTTGAAGAGCCTGGTGTATGCCAGCGCCTGGATCTGCTCCATGGCCAGGTACAAGTACTTCTTGACCAAAACCCGGCGGCGCCGGAGCAGCGCCGCGTTGAACGCCGCAACGTCGCCGCGCAGCAGCGCGTCAAACAGGTCCTTGTACAGGTACCCCAGGTTGGGGAACTGCTCCCACAGCCGCGGGCTCGGCGTCTTGCGGCTCGTCAGAAACCGGGCCGGAATCAGGTACATGAGAATCAGCTCCTGGTTCCGCTTCGCTGACTTGTGGCACAGCGTAAGTGCTTTCGAAAGAAACTCGCATGCCGTCACATACTCCTCGTCCGTGAAATGAAGCACCCCGGAGTAGTACGAAAACTTTATCGAATGGCTCTTGGGATACTTTTCCAAAGGCGGGAGATCCACCCGCATGCTCTTAAGAACTTTTAAAACACTGGTTGCCAGAGATCGTTTCCGAAGCTATATATAATTGTTTCATTAGCTAAAGTCAATCTTGACAACAATTAACATTATTATTGTATATACTCACTCGAAAATATATTGTAAATAGTTCGCCCACAAAAAAATATACCCCCCATTTCTTGGACGTTTCCAAGTTGGGGTTTCTGTCGTTCAGGCATATGGTAAAAGACCGGTTGATTGTCCGAGTAGCTTCCTCCAAATGGCCTGACGCCTGTGCTTGGTCATTTTCTTTTGACGACTCCTCGGAAGGTTTTTCTGAATCGGCCTTGAAAAAATAAATATATATATATATATATATATATATATATATATATATATATATGAATTAGTGGTGTCGTCTAGATGAGTCGAGTATCTTTTGTGTAAAAAAATATAAAAATAAAACATACCATTATGGCCAACTGTCGGAGTTCCTTAGAAACAAGAAACATCACCGGTAACATCCAATTATCATTACGTTCAGCAGCCTTGTTAACAGCTCTGAAACAAAAAAAATTTTAAATAAATAAATAAAAAGTCAGAAAATGAAAAGATATATATATATATATATATACATAGCGATACAAATACGACATACCCTAACAGATTATTTTGAGCAACATAGGCATTTTTGATATCCTGATACTTGACCACCTGTTGAGCAACCCGCCAATGGCAAACGGCTATCTCGCCCCACTGGGCATCGCGCACCGGCTGCCGAATCGTCCTGTCCACCATCGCCTCGTTGGTGTAGTCTCCCAGATCCAATAGCGACGGATCCGTTATCGAAAGAAGCCGCGAGACAGAAATGCCATCCTCGCGAGCTATTGCCTGGTCCAAATCTACCGCATAGTTGGCCATTTTCTTGTTGTGTCTATCTATATCTATCTATATTCAATGTACGATGACTCTGTGTGGATGCTTGGATATGCTTCTTTATCGATAATGTGAGAAAAAAAAAAAAAAAAAAGTGAGAAAGGTAAAAAAAAAGGTATGGTACCATAAATTTTTATTATGTAGCAAGGAAAAAAAAAAAAAAAAAAAAAAAAAAAAAAAAAAAAAAAAAAAAATTCATTTTCACACAATAAAACTATTTTCATCTATGAAGAACATGAACACACCGAATCTCTCAACGACGCTGGAACTTCGCCCGTGAATCTCATCTCATCCACCACATTGCGGCCCCATTCTTCCTGGAAAGGCCTCGACGCCATGTACAAAACGTCCTCCAGAATCTTATAGTCCTGCTCCTTTTCAACCCGCTCAATCACCTCCTGCAGAATCCAGTTTCGGAGAACAAACTTGGGGTTCACGGCATCCATTCGCGCCTTGCGAGCGGCATCGTCAACGCTCCCTTCCGACTCTAGTCTTTCACGGTACACCGTTATCCATTCCCGGAATTTCGCCAGGCTATCTTCAAAGCTCATAAACACAAACGCTCCCTTTTTGGACGGATAAAACTCCTTCAGATCGCCAATCAAAGCATCCTCATCTATCTCGCTAGACGCAAACAGTTCAACCTCTCCAAGCTTTCGAAATGACTGATTGAAATCAAACGCCCCGTTTTCAAAAACACTCAGTAACGGTTTGATGATCTTTTCGTAGTCATCTTCCTTGTGTGTCGTAAGCCCTAGCCGTCGTGCAAACCCCTCTATAAGCACTTTTTCGTATACATCATTAAACTCTGCCTCAGCAACTCGAATTACGTCAACTGCTTGTTCTTGAACGCTTGCCGCAAACTCCTCATTAAGGTACCCTTCGTCATCCCGGAATTTGGGGTCCTCCAAATGCGTTCCGGCTCCCAAAAGAAGACCCAGATCTTCTCCAAGCTTAACAAGGTTCCACCACATGGCATTAGGAACGCTTTTGTAAGAATAAATCAGCTGCCCATCGTCGTGGTTAGGCGTGTATGAAGGATCGTATGTATCCATAAAGGCAAATGGCCCATAGTCTATAAACAGCCCAATAGCCGACGTGTTATCTGTATTGAGTACTCCATTCAAAAGACCATATGTCTGACTCTTGGCTAGCATCGTGGCGTTTCTACGCACAATTTCCCGGTACAACCGTACATACTTGGACCTTCTCGTAGCCTCACTTTCTCGCTTATAATCCTCCATCTGTTGGGGCGTCTTGTCCTTAGTGTCTTTGTCCAAGGGTTCGTAAGGAGCAATTAAATTGTCTACGCCACCATAAACCTTTTCAATCACATAGTCGGCCAACAATCGGACATTCTTGCCACGGTTTTGACGGCGTGCCAAATTAAATGTTCCAAGGCGAACCCAAGATTCAGCTGCACGAGTCACAACAGCACACGATTCAGTTCTTTCTCTTCGTGCAAACGTTTTAGGCAAAGCTGTGATGGCCAACGCCCGTGACGTAGGAATCCCCAAAGCATGTGTTGCTTCAGACCCCAAAAACTCTCGAATTGACGACCGCAGAACTGCCTTGCCATCGGCAAACCGAGAAAACGGCGTGAGCCCGCCACCCTTGATTTGTATCTCGTATGTTTTACCTGTACGAGGATTAACAACATCAAATAAATTTATAACTCGACCGTCTCCAAGTTGGCCTGCCCAAGTGCCAAATTGAAACCCCGCGTAGGCTTGGGCATATGGATAGGGCTTATCAAGATGGGTTTTCCCCGACATTATATCCTGAAAGTACGGATTGCTTGCCTCCTCAGGCAAAAACCCTAAATCATTTAGTGCCGATGGTGACGCCATAAGAAACTTGTACTCTTCTCGTTTTTCAGGAGCTACGTATGAATAGAACCCGTCTTGAAGGATTCGCGCTTTACGAAGAAGAACTTCCGGCGCACTCTTCGCCACTTCTGGTGAAGGAAGTAGGGGATCTGGAGGTAAAGAGTCTGTGAATCTAGAGGTCTTTCGAATGTTTTTAAGAGTTGTAAGAGGGGATGCTTCCCGTTCGGTTGAATCGATCTGAGAATTAGAGTTGGAACTCATTTTCAATACTTGCTCTTTAATCAATATGTTGGTGGCTAACGCTATAAATGGTCTGCTTGACAAGCGCGAACATAGAATTGAGCGATTATGAGCTAATAACATTTAATGATAATAACAAAAATGATATATGTACTATATATATATATATATATATATATATATATATATATATATTGTATAATGCGGGGGAGAACGATTTTTAAAAAAATATAAATATATTTAATCGACAGTCATAAAGATGATGTAACATATGGGTGATAAAGTGTGAAAAAAATAAAAATAAAAAATAAATAAACCTAAAAATAAACAACTAAAATTATGATTATATTAGTAATGGTCATGTGATCTTATGACAATTAACAAGGTGTAACACATGTTGTAATTTATTTTTCTTTTTGGACAGCTGTTACCCTGTCCAAGTCAAATACCACTAAAGCCGCGTCTCGTTTATTTAGTGTTACTGCATATTTTCTTTTTTATAACCAATTTCTTTTTAGTCAATGACGGCTTGGACGCGTTGTTAATCATCGTTGAAAAAATGTCATTCTTATTGCTTGATATCCCAGTGTCGGAAACTTCTCCTGGATCAATCATGGACGAATCCAGATCAATGTTAAAATCCAACTTTATCTTGGGCTTAACATCCATCTGCGTAGGTTCACCGTCCATTTGAATATCGGTGGCTCTAGGTAAAGCAAAGGGCGCCAAACTAATGTACTTCTTAGACCTATTCTGACCATCACCAACAGCATCAAGACTCGATTTCACGTTTTGTTCCTCATCGTTAAGATTGTCAATGTCAAAATTGACCTGCGGTAATTTCGCCAGCTCTTCTACACGCCGTACTATGTCAGGGAGTGCGTCTGGATATATACGAATGCGTGGAATGTAACTTCTACCACTGTTTCCATCGTTCTCTTTTTTATCAAGCGCCAACGCACTGTCCCTTTCATAGTAAGGGTAAATTCTAACAAGGCGTGGGTTTTTGGTCACATCATCTGTAATCTCAGCTAGGGCATGAATGTGAAAACATTGCTCTATAGCTTTTGTAATGATCTTAAGATCGGGTGTATTGTAAACTTTAACTTTCCACAAATGTGGATTTGCCAAAACCTTGCGAAAGACATTGTTCCTTTTCAAATGCCGTGCTTGGAAAAAGGTAAAATTAAGCTTCCATGTCTCAATATAGATAATCAGCTGGCTCCTGGTCATGGATTTAACGTATTCTCGACAGCATGCATTAATGTAGCTCACAAAAAACTTGTCGGACAAATCTGTCTTTCCACAAGATTTTGCAAAATTTAGAACCATGTGGGCACAATAAACTGAAACTGTAGGAAATCGAATCCAGTTGTTTTTTAACAGTGTTGATGTTGAAAGGTCTTTGTCATGTATTAATGAGGACTTCACGATGCTATTGCTGACGGAGGAAGAATATGTTTCGTTATTGCATTTACTCTTTGGGAAATTTTTTGTAGTATTCTCGATACGAATATCGTCATCACTCTCTTGAGAATCATCATCGATAATCTCAATGTTGTCACTTTGGCCATTGACTAAATTGTGAGTAACTTCACTACTCTTATCGTTGTTGCCCCTGTTATTCGTGCTGTTGTGCTTAATACTTGTATCTTTACTTTTATCACCTGAATCGTTGCGAGTTTCCTTCTTACCCAAGTTCAGTTTAATGTCAGAATTCGCCTTAGTCATTTTTCGAGTAACTTCCTTAGTGATCTCAATTTCCATGTCTGATTCACTCAAATCTATAAAAACTGGCTCTTTCTGAATCTTATTCGTACTCTGGGAGATAGAAGCGTTCGTAGAGCAATTTCCATGTTTACTGTCATACATGTTCTTTTTGGTCGGAGGAGAGTTAACTTTAGACTGATTGTTACAGTTCATAAGACCCTTTGAGTTGCTATGTTCGGAATTGGATCGATCAAGTTGTGTATGATTTTTCTTATTGATCGTCGAAGGGTTGGTCTCTTTGCAAGATTTTTCATCTGTTTGGTTACTTTTAGTTTTCTCGCTGCTGAAGTTTTCTGAATTTTTAGCTGGCAATTCAGATGTTTTCGATTTACCAAACACTGTATTATTGTCTTTTTGGGTCGAGGGCGATTTGACTTTTTTATATTGTGAACATGAATCGATATACTTCTGCACTACGTCATAAAGCACGCTAGATATATTCGAAATTGATCTTTTGTTACACTCATGGTCGCGTTTAGTTACCGGATTTAATATCAGCACATTCGTAATCTTTTCAAGAACCATTTGGTGTATTTTCTTGAGTTTCGTCTCATTAATCGTGAGATTAGGCTGCGTAGAGTTAGAATGAGAAATATAAGAGCTAAGACAATTCTTAATAACATACCCTTGATGAGTAATGGCCATATGTGTAAGCAATAGTACTGATCCATATATCATCAGGAACTTTAGACGGCTTTATTAAGCTATTGAAATATGGGGGCAAAGCCATATTATTTCTAGATAGCTTTTGGCCAAGTAAACCTGATGAACCTTTAAACAAATGCATGACATCGTCATCTTTGTTGTTTTTCAAAGTACCATTACTGTTAGTTTCCGTTTCAATACCACTATGTTTTATTATGTCAATAGTTTTGTCGTTTTCCTTGGTGGCATGGTTTTTGTCACCTGGTTTTTTAACGTTAGCTAGATTGCTACATTTCTTCAATCCAGTATCGTTGGTTCTGTTACTGAATTCAGCACCACTGTTACCGTTAGTTTGGGTAATATCAGTGGAAACTTTAGTTATAACATAATCTCCACTGTCATTTGTGGGATGAATGTTACTTTTATCGCCAATATCACTATCGACCTTACTACTACGATCAACAATAGTAGATATGGACAAACTCTCTTTAGTATTTGTAGCAATATAATGCTCTTCATCAACAGTAGCCTGAGTATTGTGGGCTGCGTTGATGGAATTAGAACCATTTTCGTTTCTATGTCTAGCATTTGAATTGACATGATTCCTCGAAATTTTGTCACTTTCGGTTACGGTTATAGGATTGAGATTAACATCATCACTTTTATATTTTTTAACTGTTGTCGAAGTGATTTTGTTTTCATTTTCAGAGAGAGTGGAAACGCTATTGTCGGAAACATTGTCAGGAGGATGACTACCATTTTTACCAGTACCATTGGATTCATCAATGCTAAAGACTTTATCATCGATCTTACCAATATCCTTGTTGTCCTTAATGGTTGTACGATCTTTTCCATTCGGTGACCTTTTATTTGATTTTGTGGTAAGTTCTCCATTAATAACGATTGTCTTGTTATTAAAGAGCGTCTCTTCTTCGTAGATAAAATCGCCTAATTCACTAGACTCATTATTGATTTCACCATCTGTATTTTTGTTTGGATTTGTGTTGCCAGTACATTCAACAGCTTCAATTAGGTTGGCGTCGCTCGTATTTGTATTGTCATCATTCGATATGAAGCTGTTGTTGATTTTATTATTAATTTGGCTTTTGTTTTTTATTTCGTTATGGCTGTCAAATTTTCTAGTATTTTTGGTAATACTAGAGCGGCATGTTTCTCCATTATTATTTTTATCAGTTTCCAGAGTTTTAACAGCGTCAACAACAGGTTCTTCAGAGTTAACATGTGTAGCGTTTTTGGCATCAGTATTATCATTCTGGTTGTCAATGTTGTGGTCATTTTTATCATTTCTTTCTTTTTTCGTTATGCAAATATCATCAGTATCTTTCGGAAATTTATTATTTTTATCTGTCTGTTTATTTTTTGTTTTTGTAGTATCGTGAGTTTTGGTCTCGTTTGTGTCGTTAGTGTCGTTAGTGTCGTTAGTGTCGTTAGTGTCGTTAGTATCATTGGTACCATCAGTATCAATAATATCATTAGTATCATTATTACCATTGATGTCATTACTGTCGTTAGTGTCGTTAATGTCATTAGCGTAATTAGTTTTATTAGTCACATTAAGCGCATTAGTGTTATTAGTGTTGTTACTACTTTTGTTATCATTAATTTCATTTGTTTTAGTTGTATTAATGGAACTCAGAAGTGCGCTATTTTCTATAGTATTGTTGAGAGTTAAACAGTTATTATCCGAAACAGGGGTTGGTTGTAGTAATGAGTTACCCGAATTAAATATTTGGTTGGATGTTGGGTTGTCTATGATACTGCTCTGTTCTTGAATACTATCAAGGATTGCAACATCCCTTGTAACAAGAAAATTTTTGTAATCTGTGTAAAAGCCTCTCGCAGATGGAAGCTTACTACAAACTTCGTTTACTGAGTTGACATTTTTAGAAAATTTTCTGTCTTTCACTATTTGATTCCTTGCTGGTGGCGATGCTTCCCAAATTCGTATTTGCTCTTTACACCGTGATACCAGATGATTATTTGTTTCTGCATTACCTTGGTCACTTAAAAATACAGGTAATGTTGATTCATCAGGATAGATTAATGTCTCGTTTTTCTCGTTAACGTGGGAAGATTTAGTAACTGTTGTCAAAAACGTGTCAAAGTTGTCGAATTTTTTTATTATAGAGGGCTTACCCTCGTTAAAAGGATCAATGTTGATGACGGTTGGTTTGGTTGGTTTGCCATTTATCGTATCTTCCACTTTTTGTATTTTAGTGGGCCTGTCTTTCTCTTTAACATGTTTGTGTTTATGCCTCTTGTCGCTACAGCTATGCCTTTTACGCTTACAAGGTCTTGAAACTCCGTTATCTTCCGGCTCGTTAGCCTTGGAAAAAAAGGCAATTATATGCTTACTTTCGATGACCTCTTTATATGATTTTTTTAATAAAAAAAAGACATCGTCAATAAACTTTTCAAAGGGATACCGATTACCCAATTCTAAAACAAAGTCTATAGCATCCCCATTTTTTACGTTGAGGTTATAGTCTAAACGATCCATAATTTCCTCCATTCGTTTCTGAGCATCGGGAAGGTTCTTTGCAACAAAGAATTCCTCGTGAATTAGTTCACGGATCTCCGTATTAAAAACAATACCGTTCTGAGGTAGCGAGTTTCGTATTCTGTCCTGTATCTTTTTGTGGATTTTTGAGATACACAATTGGGTGATAACTTCAATCCATACGAAACTAATCCAATGGCCAGGAGTTAAGTTGCACTCCGTGCTATAATCTTCACCTTCTATATATGAAAAAAAACAGTTAGGAATAGCATCGCTTAACGAAATCAGGTCTTTGTGTATGGAAGGAATCTTTAGATCTTCAACAGACGGGTCTTCGTTTAATAATTTTTTGTAATCCTCGGCTGAAGTCTGGCGAGCAAAACATAAAAACATGGCGGATGTGGCAATGTTGAGAAGAAAAACGCTCTGTTGTTCTTTTCCAGGTGATGGAAATACAGCATTTGGTACAACATATCTAAGAGAATGGAAAGGGACTTTATAAAAGTGAAGAAGATAAAAGTATTTTTGAATCGAGTAACCATGTTCATTGTAAAGATTCTGACTTAATTCTTTTCTGAGATTATGAATGTCCAGCCCAAGTATATAGTCCAGAAACATGTGCATGTCTCTAATAAGCTGATCTGTATCAAAGCAAATAAGTTCAAAATTAATGGGTACATTGTCAGGACATTCACCAAAAGGGTTCAGTTCCATCATAGTATGGTTAAAGATTTTTTTTTTTTTTGCTTGTTGTGAATATATATTAAGAAATTTTTGGAAACATAAAGAATTTAAAAAAAAAAAAAAAAATTGGGAGGAGAGAAAAAATTAGAATACAGGAAAATGTACACTACTTTATATATCTGACAAAACAACGTTTTTTTTTTTTTTTTTTTTTTTTTTTTTTTTTTCTCTTAGGGGGAATAAACAGAAAACCAATGTTTTATCTACTTTTTCTTCTATAATTACATAAAGCATTTTTCCTGATTAAGGTGCCAACAATTAATCTTGAAGTAAAGTGAAAATAGAAGCTAAGTTTATTGTATTTAGATATATGATATATGGAATATACAATGGATTTGCTTCATATTCAATCATGGTTTACAAATGCCACTGGTACTAAATCATTATTACGATTCATGTAGATATTGACAAAAAAAAAAAAAAAAAAAAAAAAAAAAAAAAAAAAAAAAAAAAAAAAAAAAA
>JAKTYK010000276.1:0-10643 GCA_030578655.1 Magnusiomyces starmeri
TTTTTTTTTTTTTTTTTTTTTTTTTTTTTTTTTTTTTTTTTTTTTTTTTTTTTAATTCATGTTACTGATGGTATAGTTATGCCAGTCTTTAAAAATGGTGCAAAAACTAAGTTAAGCCAACAGCCAAACCAACAATAAGACCCGCTATGGCAGCAACAAAAAGCGCAATAGACAGAATCAATGCAATAATTTTAGTTCGTCGGGAGACTTTGCCAACAGCTTTGTCAAAAACTCCGCACGCCAGCAAGAGCCATAGTAGAGGGAAAAAAGTAAACGAGAAAAGTAAAAACCACTCCAAAACTGGCGGACAAAGGACATTGCCGAATTCGTCTATTTCGTCATTCATTTCGCCAAATTTCTCGGACCGCTTTTCCATTATCACGTTTGCTGCCCGTGCCGTGGCCGCTAAATTGGCATCGTCTTCGGGTGACAGATATATCCCAGAAAAGTGGTTTGAGTTTGTTGCAACCTCCATATCCTCTCTCGTAAGGGCAGCTCGGGGTCGTGGTATGGGCGCATTAGGGGGTGCAATCGCAGGTGGTACACTTGGAAGAATGGCGCTACTAGTTGCTGGGATCGCAAGAATAGGCGATGGCGAGGTTCTAGAAGTCGCAATCATTTCTTCAGGTTCGGCAACATTGGCACTTCCCATAACAGCATCCTCATAATTATCGTAATCGTTGTTTTCTAAGTCACGTTCGTAGTTGTTGTTGTTGTTGTTGTTTTCGGATGAAACTAAGGAGCGCCTTAAGGAGGAATCCGATGGCTGAGTTCGTAGCATGGATTGCATAAAGTTTTGTGTATTTAATAGATAGCTCGATATACTGGAGATAGATGATCGTGAATTGTGGCTCGTTTTGCTATGTCGTTGTGAGGTTCGCGACGCTCTAGAATACTGAGAGGCGCGAGACTGGTCAGTGAGTCGGGAGCTTTTGGAACTTCGTCTAGAACCCTTACTGTTTTCTCCAGCATTTTGATCGCTGGTGCTACGAACAGTTACATTATATGGAGTGTTCGTGTCGTTATGAAAAGTAGTAGGGCGAGCGGTGGTAACAGGACTATGGGAGCTATGGGGGCTATGGGGGCTATGGGGGCTATGGGGGCTGTGAAGGCTCTGAGAGCTATGTGTACTTTTGGGAGATCCATTAAAAGAGGGAGCTACGCCAGAATATCTTTCTGAGTGGCGCTTGTTGAAATCTTTCTGAGCTTCACGTAAAAAGGGTGGGTTGATATCAGGAAGGGAAGACGACCTTGAAAGGTCTTGGTAGATTGGACGATCATCTTTGGGTTCCATGAGAGAGACCAATGACCTATCATTGAAACGGACGAGCTTTAAATTGGAGGAGGAAGTAGATGAGCGTTTTGTGGAGGAAGGAGTGAGTCTGATTTCTGGGTCGTGGTCTAGAGGGATATCTGGGTCAGGGAAATGTGACAGAGGTTTGGGTGAATGCTGACTCTGAGGGGGAGGAGAAGAAGAAGAAGAAGAAAAGGAAGGGAAAAGGAGATTTTTGGAGAAATTTTTGTTGGTTGTATCGTTGGTGTTTGAGTTGTTATGAAATGTCTGTAAATGGAAAGAGTCTTTCTCGGGTTCACTACCTATTATTTCCTTGTTACTTGTTACAAATGCTGAAATTGGGCGACCTGGAGATATAAGCTTTTCAGGCGAGTCTGGCGAAGAGGGCATGGAGACAAGTCCGGGCATTTGGGAGTTTCTGTAGGGAAACTTTGAAAGCGAGTCTATGTTCGGTGCCGAGTAAAAGGGTATCTGTACAGGGGTAATACTTTGTTTGTGTCTATCATTTTTGGTGTTTGAGTTTGATGCGGTAGTCGTTTTATCTAATGGATCTTTGTAATCGTTAACATTAATATTAATATTAATGTTATTACTATTATTGGGATTATTTGTATCAGTATCGATATGCGCAGCAGCAGCACCAGCACTTAGTTCTGATTTGTATAAGTCACTTTCTTGAGTGTATTCCGAAATGGAGAATCGAGGTCTATAAATGTGCGGAATACTATTTCTGGCGGGATGGACTATAGGTTGTTGATGTTGTGCGTTCAAGTCACTATATACCGATGACTCTGAAAGAGGTCGTTCTAAAGGTTGCCGCTCCTGATGATGATCGGAGAAGTTGCCAGGAAGGCCAAACTCTTCATCAAAAGGACTCGAGATTTGTAACAAAACCTGATTGTGGTTGTTGTTGTTGTTGTTGTTGTTGTTGTTGTTTTTGTTTTGAGGGTCGTTTTTATTAAGTTTAACGTTTGGGCTATCAGCTAAATTAAGGTTAGCCTGATTTTTTGTGCGAGACTCTAATGTCTCATTTTTATGAAACCTTTCGTTTTCCAACGAGGTAAGCGATATTTGACTAGAGCTTTGAGCTGATAGAGGTTCGACAGAAGCCTCTTGGGGTTGAACAAGATTGACAACGGGCTGGCTGAGACTTAACCTTATTAGCTCAGCAGTTTGTTTCTGAGGACTGAATGATGAGAGGTTAGGTGATTTAGAGGAGGTTTTTAAAATGTTTATGGCGCTATGGTCTTGGTTAATTTGAGAGGTTTGGGCAGAATCGAGGGTATTTTTATTTTTATGGCTGTTGTTGTTGTCGTTATCTAAAGTGGATATGTTATCGTCGGAAGGATTTTCAGATATTGCGTGAAACGATGAATTAACTTTTGCCGGTGCAGTATGTTTTACGTCTTTCTGGGAATTTTTTTGCAGCAAAAGCCATGCGGGGCGCGCCTCATTAAATACAAAATCCTGGCTACCGCTGCTGGTTATGTAGCTTGTAAGCCGAGCAGAACCGGACTGACTTCGTTTGCTTATAGTTTTTTCAGATTCGTTTGACCTAACGGAAGGGGATCTAATATAAGTCGACTGGGAAGAGAGGTTGTTTCCTGAGCCAAAATCAAAGCTGTTATAAGTGCTGCTATCAGAATCGGTATAGTGGACAGTTAGATCTGGAGCACTGGTGTCTGAGCAGATAGGAGACTGGACTCCGGAGACATCAGTAGAGGTTTTGGGATGAGTCGAACCAAAGTCGAAGGAAGGTGCAATTTCACCGACTTTTTTAGCCAAACTTCCGCGGCTTCCGGCACTACTGCTACCGTTACTACTGGAAGAATGGATGCTGACATCACTGCCACTGCTGCTGTGGTGAATGGTACTAATATTGGTATTAGTGTTGGGAGTAGGAGTAGGAGTAGGAGTAGAGTGTTGGTGAGTTGTGTTTGAGGTGGGAAGTAAAGTTTGGCGGCGATCGCTGTAGTCAGTGGATTGGTTGAGGGTGTGATTTTCTATGGGTAGATAAGAAGAAGACACGTTTCTAGACGTTGGTAAGCTATCGAAATCGCCGTCAGTGACCGTGTTGATGGAAAGAGGGCGGGGGTGATTGACAGTATCTTGAGGGGAGAAATGTTCCGACTCAGAAACGTCTTCTGCGGCACTTTCATAAGCGGAGTACGAGATGGCCGAGCTGGAGTGGGTGGTTATGGAGGCGCGAGAGGAGCGGACATCGGAGAGGTGGTCATGGATGGAAGCAGACTGTCTTGGTAGTAAGATGGAGGAGGCATGAGGGCTATGCTGAGAGCGGGAGTCCTGGTCGGTTTTAGGAGAGTCCAATGCAGAATAGAAAGAATCAGCCGAGGAGGTGGTATTTGTGACAATGGATGCTTGAGAGGATGTAGGAGTATGGAAAAGGCTGAGATTCTTTGCACTGTTTTTGGACGGACTATGATTGATATCCATATTCTGATAGGGACGATGAAAGAGAGAGGGGAGTTATAGATGCTATAGGTGTCATAAAGAGCGAGATAGAAAGAGAGAGAGGGATATATGGTAGGTAGGTAGATAGTAAAAGAAATAAACAAGACGCGTAATTTGTAAAGGTGATGATGAAGATGAAAGATATATATATAAACACAAAGAACAAACGCCCTAAAACGACAGCAATTAGAGACGAAAACAGAGAAGGACTATAGAGTTTACAGGTTATTGTAGTATATTGAGTTAAACTGAATTGAATTATATAGGATAAAAAAAAAAAATTAAAGTTGAGGAATGAATGGAAGATTAATAGTAGTAGAACAAGAAGAATAGAAAAGAAGAAGAAGAATAAAAAGAAAAAAAAAATTGGTTGCAGGTGGCAGTAACAGCTCAATATTATTTTACCAGATTGGGGAGATTGCCGCCGATTGAAGCTGGAAAAAATAAAAAAAATAAAAAAAGAAACTGGCCAATTCTTTGTTTTTTGGTATTTGTACCGTCGTTGTCTGTAAGCTTTGGGGAAAAAAAGTGAAATGAGAGAGTTTTGGTTTATTTTTCATCAATTTCTCAATATATATATATATATATATATATATTATACTTTGGACTTTGATTGAATTGAATTGACTTTTTTTTTGTTTTTTGGGTATTCAAAAAAATAGAAAAAAAAAATGTTACCCCTCAACTTCCTGTGGAATTTACCTGTCTCATATATAAAATATTATTATTATTATTATTATTTTATATACGGTGATCTCACAACAAATACTACTACTACTAATAATAATATAAATACCAAATCTTTGTATATATATATTTGAATTGTTTCTAAAAAAAACTGGGGATTTTTAAGAATCAAAAAGAACTAATTGTTATCTAGTTATTATTTTATTTATATATATATATATATATGTATATATATATATTTTCCTCTGGTAATTACCAAGATTTAGAACAACTTCGTCTAAAACATAACATCTATATATAATTATAATAATAATAATAATAAAATTCAAATATCACTGGAATGAAGATGGTAAAACAGGGAAACTTACTTCCTCTTCGGGTCAAATTCTGTTCCACTTGGTGATGTGTTTACCCGGTAATTGCAATATTGAAACTCCTGTGTTCCTTTGTTTTTTTTTTTTTTTTATGATTATATTACATCCTTTTTGTTACACATCCGTCGTTTGTCACAAACTGTTGTAAGCCTCCCTACAACAACAACAACACCTTCTTCTTCTACTCCCTCTTTTCCGCCCTCTCTCCCCTCCAACCCATCATCATCTTTTCTTCAATATACAAAAAAAAAAAAAAAAAAAAACAATAATGGTAAAATTGAATATCGGCGTGCTACAACTAAATCCTCGCATTGGAAGTGTCAGAGCAAACATCGACCAGGCAAACGCCATTCTCGCAGCTCACGGCTACCCAACCACCCTGGCATCAACCTCTTCCTCCTCCTCCTCCTCCTCGAAACCGCCAGCGCGTAAACCTCTTGATATCCTGATCCTCCCCGAGCTGGCATTCACAGGCTACAACTTCAAATCGCCTTCTCACATCTCTCCATACCTGGAACGCACTACGGCAGGCATCTCCACCGAATGGGCAAAACAAACGTCGCGCGCACTTGGCTGCCACGTTCTTGTGGGCTATCCCGAAAAGTGCTACAGATCGGCCGGTAACGCAGCCTCACAGGCCCCACTCTCACAAGCTCCACCCTCACCCTCCTCCAAATCTGTTGAAAGCCAACTCAAATCTTCTAACGATCCCGCGTTCACCATATACAATTCGGCCGTCATGGTATCACCAACCGGCTCTGTGTTGTTCAACTATCGCAAAACGTTTTTGTATGACACAGACGAATCATGGGGGTGTTCCGAATCACCGGCTTTAAAAAACGGCCCACAAAGTGACGACTCTTTCCCCCTAACTGGGGTAATCATGGTTGATAAACACAAAAATAATGGCAGTAACAGTAGCAGCAGCAGTAGCAGTAACAACAGCAGTAGCAACAGCGACCTTTCTGTTCCCTCAAATGAAGACAAGATACCCCTCAAAGTCCAAGTAGGAATATGCATGGACCTAAATCCCTACAAATTCAAAACACCCTTTACCGATTTTGAGTTTGCTCACGCAGTAATACGCAACGACGTCTCACTGGTGCTGCTGCCCATGGCATGGCTACACCACAACTCACCGGACATACCTGCCAGGAAAGACTTTGAGGGCTCGGACAGCCAGTACGATGCCCAGCGCGAAGAAAAGCTGGTGGAAATCAAGAGAGAGCTGCAACACAGACCAAAGGACATTGACAAGAGCAACGTGAATTACTGGGTGCAGCGGATGGCGCCGCTGTTTGTCGACGAGTTTCTACGGCCCGAAGAACAACAGACATACAAACATAAACGGATCTTGATGGCCACATGCAACCGAGCTGGCATCGAGGATTACACCGCCTATGCAGGATCCAGCAGCATATATGTGTTCAACCAAGAAGGCAGAGTGGGCTATTATGGTTCACTAGGCCAAGGCGAGGAAGCATTGATGGTGCGCGAGGTTGAGGTTGATGTGTAGAGGAGATCGTTAGATTTATTTCAAATAATTGCATTTATATATATATATATATATATTTTTTTTGTTTTTTTAGTAATAATAATGGAATTCATTTATAGGCAGCCACGCATTCACCGCCTGTGATTTACCCTACCGTACTTTAATTGTTGTTGTTGCTTGTTGGCACTTTTTCTTTTTTTTTATTTTTTTTTTTTTTTTTTTTGTCCTTTAAAAAAAAAAAAAAACCTCCTCCGAAAGTTTTGAAAACTATCAATCCTTGCCATCGTCGCTATACATCCCCGTTCAACCCCGTATTTTATTTCTTTTTTTTCTTTTTTTTTTATTCCTGCCTTCAAAATGGACAAATCTCTAGATGAAATCATTGCCGAAAGGGTACATATAATTATATATATATATATATATATATAAAAACTTTTATTTTTTATTTTTTTTATTTTTTTTACCTAACATGTATATTTATCGCAACAATGACATAGTACCGTAGCAAGAAGTACGAACATACCGGCAACAGCAACAGATTCAACCATCCAAACAATTACAATAGAAACAAGTCCTACGGAGGTATTGCTACCAAAGTATGTTTTATATATATATATATATATATGCAAAGGTTTAATATTTCTTTTGTACTAATTTTTTTCTTTTTTTTTTTTTTTTTTCACGCGTGTTTTTTTTTAGGATCGTCGACCTTATAGAAACAACCGACAACAAAAGTTAGTTTCTCATAATTTTATTGAAATATTATACATATGGACTTTACTCTAATTTTTTTTTTATTTTATTTTTTTTTATTCTTTATTTCTAATAGAAAACAGCCTGATCTTGCAAAAACCATAAAGATATCCAACCTACACTACGAGCTGGCAGAAAATGATATTTACGTATGTTTTCTTGATGTGATTATTTATTTCTGTATTGCTATTTACCTTGTTTTCTAACCCTCTTACCCCCCTTGTATACAGGAACTGTTGAGCCGCGTGGGTCCTGTGCGCAAAGTCACCATCTTCCACGACAGAACTGGCCGCTCGGACGGCATTGCTTACGCTAACTTTGAACGCAACGAGGATGCCATCGAGGCGGTCAAAGCGTTTAACGGCAAGCGCGCAGCGGGCTTGGAGATTTCGGTCAAGTTACTCGACGAAAGTGGGGAATTTAGAAAACGATTGTCGTTGAATGATGCTGAAAATAATAATAATAATAACAACAACATGTACAGCAACAACAATAATAATTATTATAACAATAATAGCAACAGCAGTCATAGTAGTAGTAGTAGTAGTAATAGTAGCAGCAGTAATGATGACAACTATAGTAGCAGCAATGGTTATGGAATTTACCGCCACTATAATAACAACAACAACAACAACTACCCCCGCCGCAACTATTCAAACGACAACAGATCTGGAAGACCCTACAATAATAAAAGTATCACAAATAAACGGCCTCGCAAGACTGTGGAAGAACTTGACGCAGAACTCACTAGTTACATGAATGGCCAGGACAGCGGTAGCAACAATAATAATGATGAAAAAAACGATACCCTGCCTGCTGATACTGACCCAGCAATGGAAGATAATCAATAGTTACGTTTCACGTATTAGTAATTTCTATAAGCTATATATATATATACAAATATAAGTATGCTTGTTTTATTAATGCCAATTGTATATACATACATATATATATACTATTCTATTTACCACATTCCATCATTCTATTATAATCATAATAATTGCTTGATGTCACTCATGAGAACCTTGAAACGTTCCTCATCAACTGGAAGATCCTTAGCTTGCTCTAAAGCTGTAGAAACTGTAGATTTGCCCGCAGACCCACAATCCACAAGCAACGTTCCAATAGCCAACAAGAGTCTATACTTTGATTCAGAATCCGTAAGTAAAGGCAAGATCTGAACACACTCGTTAATCAGTGCATTAGACGACATGACCGATCCGCCCCTTTTCCAGCTCAATACTGCATAATTGTACAGCAGCGAGGAAATGGCCAGGTTGCGTGCTTCCGGCTTGGTTTCAGGTATCGAGCCCAACTGCCTAACAACACTGAAAATGTGGTCCCGTGTGTTGGGCGCCTCAATCAGTTTGGTGGAATTCATATTGGGGCTCGAAAACAGATTCACAAGGCCACGTAGTGCCAGCAGACAATGCTTGGGTGCATCAGTATCCAAAGAGGCAAGTAGACTTTGTAAAAGAACCACGTCGGCAAACGATCTTAGTGTCGGAATGATAATTCGTAAAACATCCAAAAGTGGAAGAATGTCGGCGGGACTCCATGTCTGAAGACCCTTGGTGATTGTTTTGAATATTTCCGAAGATGACTCTTCCGTTAAAAGGTCCGATGACAGATTGTTCTCGATAAACGAAATCTCACTGTCTGAAAATTGGTTGCTAGGTTCCTGCTTGGCATTGTTGGTCCTTATGGCCTTGATAATCGGCGGGGCCTTAAACGCTACCAGTTTAACAAAAGTTTTCACAGGAATAACTCTCAAGTCCTTGTTGCTGGCGCTATTAGAGGCCGAAGACGATGCGTTAGACTCTTGTTTGGGCTCCGGTGCTGGCATTCTTGGCGCTGGCGCAACAGATGGACCACCGGATCCTGGAATGTACCGTGTGCCATAAGGATCTTCAGCGGGGGCTTGAGATGAAAGATCAACCCCCTCTGTATTCTTTATAAGGAAGCTGGCAACATTATCAAGGTATGACATTGGAAGTTCGTTTTGTTCAAGGAATCGTCGTGCAGCATCATACGGGTTTTCAGTGACATTATAAGGAAGCTTAAGCGGGGGTTCTCCATCTTTGATATCAACATCAAAAACATAGTCATACTCAATGCCATTGTACAGTTTCTTTGATGTAGAACCCGCCGAACCAACAACTTCACCAACTTTAATCCAATCGCCTGCGCTCCATTGGTATGCCTCAACGGTGTTTCGTTCTGTGCGAATCATTTTCACTTCACCTTCCTTCTTGCCCGGTTTCTTGAGCCCCTCAATACCCTCCAAGTTCTCCTTATTGACTGAACTTACTTGGTCCTTTCCAATTCCTGAGGAAGCAACAACTTCTTGAAAGTGTTTAATTTCATCTTCTGTCGCAAATCGAGAGGCATCACGCGTGAAAATACGGATTGAAAAATCGCTGCCGCCAACGGCAATATCGCCGTTTTCTGGATTAACAGACACCGACCAAGCAGATATAAACGGAAGGGTTATAACCTGGACAGGTTCTCCATCTTTCCAAATCCGCACTGATCGGTCCTCTCCGCATGAAACAATCTCTCCCGTGCTGGGAATGTATCCAAGAGAATAGACAAAGCTGGTATGGCCATAAATTTCTCGAATTGGGGCGTCTTGTGTGATATCCCATATGCGTATTGATGCGTCGTTACTGCAAGAAGCAAACAATGTATCTGAAATAATGGTAAGTCCTCTTACGGCGTCTGTATGACCTTTAAATATTTTCTTGACTTTGCCATTTTCCCATAAACGAATGGTCTTATCTGCTGAGCCAGTTAAAAACTGAGTTTCAGAAAGAATCTTTACTGCCCAAACGGCCTGGGAGTGGCCTTCTAAAGTGTAAATAGTCTTCCCCTCTTTCCAAATTCGTGCGGTTTTGTCCCAACTACCACTTGCCACTAATCCAAAGTTTGCGTCTAAAGCACAAACATTAGAGGTGTGACCTAAAAGATAATACAATGGATCCAAGATCTCATCGTCAGTTTCCCCAGGCGATGGTTCCACTGGAATAAAAGCAGCAATAGAAGATTGTTGATCACCAGCAATTACAAGAGCTATATGAAAAAAAAAAAAAAAAAAAAAAAAAAAAAAAAAAAAAAAAAAAGTGGCAAAAAAAAAATTAGTATTTATATAAACTAATATACATGAATATATAACATACACGAATCTCCGTCATTAAGCCATGTGATAGAATTGACGTATGGAGTTCCCTGGTGCAAAGATCTAAAAGCCCAAGAGCTTGAGTCGTTCAAATATTTCCATAGTTTAACACTACCGTCACGCGAAGCGGAAGCAATAGTAGTAGAATTGGGGAATATAACGGCCTTTACGTCGTTTTGATGGCCTAGCAAAGTAGCCGAAATGGTATATCTAGTATTTGATTTAGAATTCATAATAGTTCAATTGAGTTTAATATTCTTAAAATAAACAAATAAAAATTAATAAATAAATAAAAAAATAGGAGAATATGAAACGGTAAACAATGATAACAAATATTAAAAAAAAAAAAAAAAAAAAAAAAAAAAAAAAAAAAAAAAAAAAAAAAAAAAA
>JAKTYK010000277.1:0-10627 GCA_030578655.1 Magnusiomyces starmeri
TATAATAATATAGATAAATCCAATTTAACAAAAAAAAAAAAAAAAAAAAAAAAAAAAAAAAAAAAAAAAAAAAAAAGCATAAATTCATTTTCTTCAAAAAATATATATATATATATATACCTGTCACGTGGGATGTCACATTTTCCTATAATTTAGTGCTTTTGCAATTTAAGTAATGAAGATAATAACAATTATAATTATAAAACATATCTTATTTTATATCTAATATATCACATTTGGTTAATTCAAAAAAACCGTTAATACAAATAAGTTTAATTTATATAAGACTGGGGAGATTGTATAATAGAATAAAATAAAAATAAAAATAAAAATAAAAAAAATAAAAAAAATAAAAAAAATAAAAAAAATAAAAAAAATAAAAAAAAAATAAAAAAAAAAACGTAACATGAAACCTAAAAATTATCTTTTCAATCCAAAATGTTTATGATGAGAATGCCCACCACTACCACTCAGCCCAGTGGATGAATTGTGGCGTGTGGAAGATGGCGTAGTTATGTTTGATCCATTACTTTCACTACCATGGCCATGACTGTAAAATCCATTGCTATGCGAGTTGTTATTTCCATTGGTACTAAAGGCATGATCACTGGAATTAGAATCGGTCTGGTATTGTCGAGAATAATACTGCTCGTCCTCATCAGTGCCATCATGATGCAGCGTAATAGAGTTGAAATTGGAAAAGGGATCAACCTCTTTAGGCAAATTAGATTGATAGTATTGACCGGAATTTCCATCTAGATATGCACTTCCGTTTAGTCCGTCATCGCACATGTCAGAGTCACCTCCTTCGTGATGCCTGCTTTCATCATGTCCATTGGGAACAGATGGAACACCTTCTTCAGGGAACTTATATTTCCGAGAAATTTGAGGAACAATAGGCGGTGTCTGGTTACGCAAAAGTGCCCATTGTGTATTTTTGAAAAAGGGGTGGGCTTTAACATCAGAAGCACCAGCTTTAGAACCCAACCTTTTATTCTCATCCTTAGTTAACAACTTTCGAATAATTGACTTGCAGTTGCTACTGATTGTTTGGTATCCATTTCCATCCATAAATGTGACTTCCTGCTTTAACACATTAGCAAACGTAATATTACGAGTACTGCCCTTGAATGGAGTAACACCATAAAGCATCTCATATAACAAAATACCCAGCGTCCACCAATCAACAGCACTAGTGTGACCATTGCCCTTGATAACTTCAGGTGCAATATACTCCTCGGTACCAACAAAGGAGTTTGTGCGGAAGTTTGCAATACACGCCTTGGTATCAATAGCCGGCATATTGGATGAAGATGGACCGCCCTTGCCCGAATTAACAATCGTTGGTGCAGCAATGTTGTCAGACTGCTTAGACAAATCAAAGTCTGAAAGCATGATATGGCCGGATTCATGAAGCAAGATGTTTTCGGGCTTCAAGTCACGATATATAAATCCCATGAGATGGAGGTACTCCAATGCGGCTGTCACTTCTGCGGCATAAAAGCGAGCGTCGTTTTCACAGATACTCTTATGCTCACGGGTTTGTAACGCACGGAAAAACTCACCTCCCATGCAATATTCCATACAAAGATAAAGATAATCCTCAGATTGGAATGAATGATAAAGGGTGACAATAAATGGGTGGTTAGCGTGGGTCAAAATATACTGCTCAGCAATCACGCGCTTGATTTTGTTTCGATTAATCATCTCTCTTTTGTTTAAAACCTTCATGGCGTAAAGCTTGTTTGTTTTAATTTCACGAACAAGATAAACTTTGCCAACATCGCCCTGGCCTAAAAGCTTGATTTTCTCAAAACTGCCGGGCCCTACTTCAACATCTCGAATCTTGATCGAACTGCTGGAATAGTTTCTGCTGTAAGATTTCGAATTAGCACGAGAGCGAATAGGCGTGTGAGTGGGTGGTGTTAATGTGCTTTGAATAGTTGAAACGTTGCCGGTAGATTTAGAATTAGACCCACTACTACCTTGGGAGTAAACCTGAGATTCTTGGTTAATGGTATCATTGACTGGTGTTTGAGGATTCTTAGGGTCCTGATCAGTAATGTCTACTTCACTTATACCAGCCAATATCTCAGATGCATGTTCAATGCTAGGAATATTGCCACCGTTAACTGGAGTGACAGTTCCAGATCCAGATGGCGTTAAGTGACCATTAGCCGCTGTGTTTGTGGCTGCAGGAGCAGCAGTGGAATTAGAGAGTGATTGGGGAGTGGATATATTGCTGCCACTTCCATTATTTGATCCAGCTAACATATTTTTAATACCGTTAGGAGCAGATGCGACTCTTCTAATTTGACGAGAAAACAGCCCTTTAGGAGGTGGAGGAAGATTTTCACCAGCCGCAAAGTAAGACTTGGGCTCAGCACAAGTTTCTGAGGCTAAAGGAGAGGGTGTTGAGACTTCAAAGTTTGCTTCTGAGATCTCGTCAGGTGGACTTAATGAACTAGCGGGCTTTGGTGAATTTGATCGTCCATGTTGGTGAGAAAATGGATGAAATATGCTAGTATGAGAAGAGAAAGATGATGAACCGTTTAGGTGGTTACCATTTTCAGCTGAAGCGTTGATTGTAGGAGAGTTTGATGGTCCTCCAGTGGGAAGCGGTGGGGGGTTAGAGGAGGAGGATGGCGAAGAGGAGGACGAAAAATGGGCGGGGCGGTTTGTATCCTTAATTAAACTTTCAGAGACAGCAGCAGGACTAGACGGAGAGCGTAAACGTAATAGCTTCCGTGTGCGCAAGGACAATGACGATGAAGATTGGGTGTGCTTGTTGTTGCTGTTGTTACTGCTACTATTGTTATTTGTTTGGGGGGTGACGAGAGAAGATGCTGCCGCAGATAACGACGGCGATGACAGTGGGGTATTATCGGTTGAGATAGTAGAAGGAAACCCAAAAGTATTAACGTCAGTAGCAGGAGAAGTGATGGAACTTGGACTGTGATGAAACGAATTATTAGCAGACGTGGCAGGAGAGGGTTGAACTTCAACTTCGCTAACTATGATATCAGGACGAGAGCCATGTTCGATATTTTGATTTAATGTTGGTGATGTAGGAACGAGTTTTTGAATGTTGTTTGCTGAGGGGCGTCTTTGATGATGGGTCGAGGCTATGCTACTGTTAATGCCAGAGACAGTGGAAGGATGCAATGTCTGGGAAGCATTTGAGCTATCTTGAGGGTTTGATTGGAGGTTAGGAGGAGATGGGTTGCTGCTTCCATTTGTAGTACCCAAAGAGGCTGTATTAGAGGTACTTGGGAATGTATTAGAAGAGGATGATGACGAAAGAGAAGAAAATTTGAAAAAATTCTTCAACTTCTGAGGAAAGTTTGATGACGACGACGACGACGACGACGACGACGACGATATTGAAGAATATGCATGCGAACTAGACGAGATATTGGGAACAGCGACACTATGATGTCGAGGGTGAGGATGTTGGTGCTGCGACTGCGACTGCTGTTGTTGCTGTTGATGTTGGGTATGAGACGTGCTTTTATTATTATTGTGGTCTATTTCCTTTGTGGTTGTATCACAAGATTGTGAATCCAAAGTCGGCTGTTTTTGCAACGAGCCACTACTGTTAACACTTTCACTCTTATTGTTATTATTGTCAATGTTAATATTAATATTAATGTTATTATTATTATTATTATTATTATTAACATCGCTATCATCGCTACCAGCACCATTTGCAAAATGCGCAGCAGGTATGATTGGATTAATGCGAGTTATGTCCGCATGTGAGTAGAAATGTTTCCGTGAAGCCTGGTACTGGTGACGAGGATTTAGTAAGGGAGCTGGCTGCTGTTCCTGAGAGGCCGCGCTCGCCGAAAAAGAAGAGGAAAAATAGTCTTCTGCCGTTATTGTTGTAGACGACCCTGTCAAAGCCCCAGACCCTGTGAGATTCTCATCGGCACTTAGTTCGGGAATGGTGTGTTTAGTACCATTAGCGTTAGGGTTGGCTTGAGGATATGCACCAGTGTTTGGCGTGAACAAGTTTGTTGAATGCAAAGGGGACCCAGTTCCAGGAGGTGTTGATAACGGAGATACAGATGCTGAAGATATATCGATAAAGGGGTTGTTGCTGGCGAAAGCAGGAGTAGGAGTCGTAGAAGACACCGAATTGGTCGCGTTGTTAGCGCTGTTAGCTTTGTTAACATTCCCACCTAGATCAGTGTGGTTAGGGCTGCCGGCCAATACAAACGAGTTAGAGCGTGTGCTTTCGGACTGCTTGGTAGCAGGCAGGATGGAGGTGTTGTTCATCAGGATGTCTATAGGCGGCGAATATGTTTGTATTGGGAGGCTAGATGATAGGATGGTGGATGATAAAGGGAGAGAATGGCTAAGTTGGTGATGAGATAATGGTGGGTAGAAAAGAAAAAGAAAGAAAATACAAAAAAAAATAAAAAATAAAAAAAATTACTAATAAAAAAAAACACAATATATATATATATATATATAGAAACGCTGATACATTAACTAACATAATAATCACACACACACGTGTATTACTGTGTCCTAATAGCTATGTCATATCGCCATGGACCCGCGACAACCGACTCTCTTTTCAGCGTCCCGGTCCTCGCTCAGCCCGGTCTCGACCGGTTCCCAAAATCGCAACTCTTTTCGTCTGCCCTTCCAGAGTTAGACTGTATGTATAATGCTGCTTTTTTTTTTTTTTTTTTTTTGTTGTTTTCTATTCTTTTTTTTACCGTTGCTTTGTTGTTTTTTATTGTAATGTCAGACTCTTATTAACGAGTGATATTAGATTACACCGGAACTCAACTTAAGACCGGCAAAGAAAATGAAAAAGACTCACTCTTCCAGCATACGGCACTGCTTAAAGACCTTGGGCTTGATGTCCCGTCATTTAACGAGTATATTGAATCCGAACGCTTACTTACTCCCCCTGCCCCTTCTGTCTTACATGAACGTAGTGAGAGTTTTGATGACTTTGAAACACTACTGTCCCAAGCCTGTAGTAGTCCAGCTCCCACGGAAGATTCACTTTTATCGTGGCGCCAGTTTTTGTCAGGATCCGAGGTTGTGACTCCTGAATATCTATTGGACAAACCCCAATCCAAGTTCGCTACTTCGAACTCCTTGCTACTCATGGCTTCCGATGTGTCAAACCCCATTCTCCTAACATCTAAAATCCTGCCTCCAAGATACCTCTTGAAATGTATTGAGGCCGTGGTTTGTGGACACCAATCCCAGCTTTTCCAGTATAGCCCACTCCATCAAACATTTCAACAAGATATCACCACTGATCACAATGATTCCCCCTTCTATACCATTCCGGGGTTGTCCAGCTTTGCAATTTCCGACATTTTGCAGCACGCCATGGATGCTGGCGCCCGGTTTTTACGCCTCAAATACACATGCCATGTCATATTCCAGTATGCCTCGAACATCACTGACAAGTCTGAGGAACATTTACCGACTCAGTTTGCTGCTCCTGTTTTAGTATCCTTGGCCACAAATGTTTCCAATATGCTGTTCTCTCTTGAAAAGTTTATTTTGGAAAACAGTACCTCCTCATCAGATACCCCGTCTTGTATTTTGGCTTGCTACAATTTGATTCGAGAGCCAGTTGCAGTGATCAACATGACTGCAATGCTGTTGGGTTGTGCAGATTTATCCAAATCTTTGATTTTGAATCGATTACCATCATCATGGAAATTACTTAATGCATTGTATGCCAAATGTTTACATTTACAAGCAAACGGTAGTGTTCTCACGGCAAAAAATGTTGACTCATCTGAAGAATATAAGGACAATCTACTTCCAGTGTTGTTTAACCATATGCTGTTTAATATTGTTCAGCAATGGCTGTCCTCATTAGAGCATTACATTGGTCTTGGTGACTCATATTCAATTATCGGTACACAGCAGGTATTCAATGGAGTAAGTGATATATTTTTGGATCTTGTAAATACAAACTCAAACAACTCATTCGACGACTATTATTACAATAAATCGACACATGAAGCTTTCAGTGACAGACAAAAAAACAAGTCATTATTGTTTATTCCACTATATTCTGTAAATGAGGCCAAAGTCCCCCGGTTTATGACTCTTGATCTGGCGCATCAATGTGCAGATTCGGCTAATTGTATTGTTTTGCTGTCAAAATACGAGACCACTCTTGGTGACTCAAGTGCAGATGCATCTGAGAGTATGTTGCTGAAACTACAAGAATTGGAAAAGATAAACCTGAAATGGATGCGCTCAAATAACGAAATGGAAGAATATAATCATGAGATTGAAATGTATATTAATCGTGTCAATCAGCTCTTTATGAACTCTCAAAATAATTTATCTAGTCATGTGGATTATGAAGATGAACAATCTATGGATGTTGATCCTCCAACTATAGAGCAAATGGCCCAGCAGCACGTATCTACCCTGATCAATAAAATGGACTCTGCTCCAAACAATACCTCAGAAACTTTGACAGATTTGTCGTCAGTAGACTTTTATACAGGCATTTTAAGCAAGCGGGGCCAGACTGCAAAGCCATCACAAGTAAATGCCTTGTTTGAAATACCCTTGCATCTGGTTAATGATGTTTCATTACAAAACATTCTTTCGTTTCAATCCTATTTTCTGCACAAACTACTACTGCAAACGATATATAATGGAGGGTCTTTAACTTCGCCCACCAAGACCGCGTACTGCAACTTGCTGGACCATATGCATCTTATACGAAATATATTACTATTGGGTTCAGGCAACCTGCTTTTTGAATTTGAATCCAAGGTGTTTGGCGAGTTGTTTGAATCGAACGCATCATGTGGCCAGGTTTCGCTTAATCTATGTAATGAGCCACTAAAAGATAACGGCACCAAATACTGGCCACCATCTGCCTCGTTGGTTCATCACACATTGTCCCCGTCAATTGACGCCGAAATAAGATTTTCTGCGCCATTGTTGGCTGAGCATACATTAATCAATATTGGTATGCGTGGGACGTATCAACAGGTATCCTTTGCCAGCTTCGAGTCCCATCCCCAATACAACTTGAATGCCACACATTTCTTAAAGATGGTTTATACCCCGCCTCCACTTTTACAAATATTTGTTTCTATTTCAACTCTTGTAACGTATGATATGGCGTTCAATTGGTTTTTGAAAATAATACATGTTCGTCAAGTCGTTAAGAGAGCCAACATCTTGGGGTTCCCCAAAGATATTGGTAGTGGGGATGAAGGACGAGAATTCAAAATGACTGCATTTTTATGCCAGCAACTGGTTGATTTGCTCGTTCTTCATTTTATGCAACATGCTGTTGACAGATTCTGGGGGCCGTGGATTGAGTTTTTAAAAAGCAATGGGTTTGCTGGCAGTAGAGAAACATCTGCTTTTAGTAGGAGTGAAAATAAAATCACAAATATATCCTTGACCCAAATAACAAAGACTCACGATCACACAGTCAGAAATATTCGTCTTGCGTTGTTTTTGGAGCCTGGGGAAGTAGATGGCCAAGAGAACGGTGTCGATGTTGGTAAAGATTCAAGGGTGTTGAGAAAAGTGCACAGCCTTATGGACACTTTATTTCAAGCCATTTTGGACTTTGCCAAACTATGCTGGAACGAGGCCCCAAATCGCATGTCGATGGATCAAGTACTACTGTTTAAAGAAACAATAATGTCCCTTATTTACAAGTTGTGTAGGGCATTGAATAAAACCATCGACTATTACCTGGCGCTGCAAGCTCGAGATAATAAAATAGCTAATTATGTAGCGCTGATTGAGCTGGCTCAACAATTGCACACACAACTACAACTATTGATAAATCAGGATCCCGAATATGTTTAAGTAGACGATCTAAACTAGATAAATATACAAAGAAAAGACTACAATTGGTATTATTTTATATTCATCAATGAAAAATATAAAGTAAAAAGGGAGTCCGTAGTTTTTGGTCTTTTTTTGAGAATTTTTTTTTTTTTTTCACAAACACGTTTATAACATTACATAAAAATTCCTGTCATCATAAATATTTATTTATTCTAAATGAAATAAGAAATTTTTCTTTTAATTATAAGAAAACGAACAAAGAAAAATCACACTTCATATAGAAAAAAATAATTTATCGTCTGTAGGAGAAAACATTCTTAAGGAGACCGTCTTGTTGAGCAAGTCTGTTAAGAGAGTCGTCGGCCTCAGCCTTGGAGCGAATGTAACCGCAAATGGTGTAAGAGGTAGACTTGCCAGAGATGGCATGTCCATTCTCATCAACGTCAGCAACGTTAATTTGGACAGAGGCGTGGTCCTTAGCCTTGATGATGCGGTTGGTAGCATCGCACTTGCGAGGAATGTAAAGTTCGACCTAAATTAAATAAACAAATGAGATTTAAACGGTTAGTTCGTCTTCTTTTTTTTTTTTTTTTTTTTGTTATTATTTTTTATAAAATATCTGGTCGATTAATTTCAGCAAAAAAGAAAAAAAAAAAAAAAAAAAAAGAAAGAGAAACAAAAAAAAGAATCTACAATCAAACTCTCATCAACATTAACCAAAACAAAAAGAATCCAACCAAATCAACATAATAAAGGTATAAAAAAGAATCAGTCAATCAGTAGTCTGTTAAAGATCCAAAAATCAATTTTCCTTGTATTGTTCCGCTGGCAAATTTTTTCCAAGTAATCGTGAAACGTTTTCTGAATGACATGGTATATAAAAGGTACATTTTCGCATAGACTCTTCACTATTTTCATTTATTTATCAATTATTTCCTTTCACTAAACCATCAAACCATGTCTACTAATTTTTATTTTTTTTTCTCTTCATTTAAATTAACCATCTTTCTCATGACGTTTCTTAGTTCCTTCCTTCGTTTTTCTTTTAATTTTTTTTTTTTTTGTTTTTTGCTATTGAAATTATCGTCCAGTATTCCATGCTGATGAATACATACGAGGACACCTTGTTCGTTTTCCATTTTTGCTAACTTATGTGTGGAATATTATGTGAATAATAATATTTGCGGAAGGGCTGGGCACAGACGAAGGGGGGGGAAGGGGGGAGGGAGAAAGAGAAAAGAAAAAAAAAAGGGAGAGTGGGTGTGGGTGGCCCCTCCCAACATGAAAAAAAAAAAAAAATTTTTTTTCTCTCTATATATAAGATACACTAGTAATACCAAAATAGTTACATTACAGTAATGTGCGGCTCAAAAGTTATTTGTAACGTAACAAAACTCTTATGACAACTCAAAACTATTTGTAACAAACAATAATTACAAATTATTGTTTGCAGTAGAGTCAGAATTTTTTTTGTTTTGTTTTTTGGTGGTGGTGGTGTACAATTTTGTTTTGCACCATAAAAAACGACTTACCTGTTATAGAAACTTAATGTTATATGTAGCTGTATATTTCAGACTGTAACACACTTACGTGACTGCTTTTTTTTCTCACACATATTACCACTGTCCATCAAATCAAAAATAACAAAATAAGAATGGTAATAAGACTGATAAATAAAATAAAAAAAACTATGGGCAATCGCTTACAGGTCTGACATTACCAGGCTAGTTATTGAAACTGAAATTTCACTCGGATTCGGGATTATGTTAAAATAATAATAAGAAAAAAGTGTTTTTTTTTTTTTTATTTTATTTTTTATTTTATATTAGATAGATTTTATATATATCTTGTTGGTATTTGATATGATAAGAATAAAGAAAGTAAATAATAAACTATTGTCTCTTTTCTATTAGTTTCTAAGCTTAATGCTTTGCGAGATTTATCATTCAATAGAATAAATTTTATATGTATAGATTGAATTTTTTTTTTTTTTTTTCACGGCACTAAAACAAAAATTAATAATTAAAAAAAAAAAAAAAAATTCACAATAACGATGTTTATTGTTCAATAGATAAATTATGAAAAAATACTGGGCTCAACCGGGAATTGAACCCGGGACCTCTCGCAAATTGCTTAGATTACCCTAAGCGAGAATTATACCACTAAACCATCGAGCCAAGTTATTCGTTGATTTTTTTTCACTCATGTCAATAAATACTGCTTTTTTTATTATTAAAGGATTTTAAGAAACATAAAGTTTTGTAGAATTTTTTTTTTTTTTTTGATTTTTTTTCATATTTTGAAAAAAACAATTTTAACGTACTTGTGAGTTCAAATTTAAAAAAAAAAAGAGATTACAATCAACTAATAATAATATTTAGTAAATATTGAAATCTATTTTATAATATTTAATAAAAAGGAATAGATTTTTTTTTTCTTTAATATTCCAAAAAATAAAAAATAAAAAGTGAACCAGATAACAGCTTTTCCGAAAAACAATTTTTTTTTTTTTTTTGTTTTATCTAGAAGAATAAAATAAACAAATTATACTATATAGTAGATTCGGTATATATATGTCGCTACGCCGGTTAGAGCGTATTCGTTTTGTTGTTTGTAGTACTTAATCCGGGGTAATTCCAGAGGTATATGTATATATATATATATATATATTCCTCATCACATGATGTGGGGAAGACAGAGTCGGTAAGGATAACTCGGAAAAGGGCTGAGATGACGGATCAACCGATGAAGACGTTTTTTTTTTTTTTTTTTTTTTTTTTTTAAAAAAAAAAAAAAAAAAAAAAAA
>JAKTYK010000278.1:0-10618 GCA_030578655.1 Magnusiomyces starmeri
GTTGTTGTTGTTGTTGTTGTTGTTGTTGTTGTTGTTGTTGTTGTTGTTGTTGTTGCAGTTGCGGTTGTTGTTGTTGTTGTTGTTGTTGTTGTTGTTGTTGTTGCTGCTGCTGCTGCTGAAGGTATGGTTGAAAGTTGGTGTTGTAAGTAAGACCTTGTTGTTGCTGTGTTGATTGTTGAACATTATGGTCGTGGTTACCAAGAGAGGAAAGAGGAGGCAGGCCTTCAATAGAAGAAGCAGGAGTGAGAACTTGGACCTGGAGTGAGTCGGGAACAAAACCGTGGAACTGTTGGTAATGGTAAATTAAAGCATCTTTTTCGCGGAAAATAGATGTGGGGTTACCTACACACTGAGTCTCGCGACAGTGCCATTCTTGTGTGTAATGATCTTGGAAAAAGTTGATTGCTTGTTGGGCATTAGGGCCGGCATTTCCGCCGGAATTCTGAGCATGGTTGCAAACCTTCATATGCTCAGCAAGAACGGCATAGGAGGAGAATTTTTGGCCGCAGAAGCAAACAATAGTCTTATGGGCCGACTTGATATGCTCTTGGAGATTAGACCAGGACGAAAAGACTTCAGAGCATCCGTCATTACCACAGTGATATGAGGGGATAGCCGCGTTAGCGTGGGCCTTTTTGATGTGAGCCTCCAACCGCGCCTGAAGATCAAACTGGCGGGCACAGTGAGGGCAAGAGTGTTCTTTACGAAAGGTATGACAGTCAGAGACGTGCTTTCGGAGTTGCGACGCGCGTCTAAAGGCCATATCGCAGCCCTGGTAGGTACAGCGAACAGAAGGAACATGAGTTCTTTCGTGTCTGTTCAAGTGCTGGTTGGTGTTGAACCCCTTGCCGCAGTAGGAGCAGTAAAGCGGTTTTTCAACAGAGTGGGAGAGTAAGTGAGTTTTCAGGTGGGAGTCACGAAGGAAAGCCTTTTCACAACCAGGAACGGTGCAGAGGTAAGGGCGCTCATCGTTGTGGGATCTAATATGCTGTTCCAAAAGACAAGGGCGAGAATATGCCTTGTCGCAATTCTCCATAGGACAGGGATACTTTTTGGGTCTAGGCTTTGGTTTACGGACAGCCTTAGCCGAGTTATCTTGTTCCATGGATGCTATATATCAAGAAATGTTAGACAGCTGAAAGATCAAAACAAGGGCATCGATCACACTTACGAAAGTATATAACTGGGTTGGTTGCGTATTCATTATTGGCATCTGTCAAAGCTGCCGAAGCTTGAATAGAAGTATTTGCCGGCATGGTATTCGTCATTTTAAGCGCACAAAAAGGGGAACAAAAATAAAAAATAAAATAAAAAAATAAAATAGGGGTCTATCGGAACTATATATATGATTACACTCTATGAAAAAACCTAAATGTCTAATAGTCAAGAAACAAGTTTATAATCTCATAGATGGATGATGAAAATGATATGTGATATATGAAAAACTAGTGAAAAAATAGGACGGATACAAATCCTTGCCGAAAAGAGAAAAAAAAAAAAAAGGGAGGTGGGACGAAAGATAACAAAAGTGAAAAATGAAAGAAAATTTTCTTAAAAATAAAAGAGAGACCGTTACTTTTTAGCTTGGTGTCTACAGGGAAAAAAAAAAAAAAAAAAAAAAAAAAAAACAAAAGCAAAAGCCAAAAAAATTCAAGAAAACCAAAAATACCAAAAGAAAACCAAAAAAACCAAAAAAAAAACCAAAAATCAAGATTTTTTCGCTAAATAATTTATTTGGTGATGAAGTATCGTGAGTTTTCCAAATAAATAAAAAATAAAAAAAAAAAGGGGGGGGGAGGTGTGAAAAGAGGAGAAAAGAAGAGGCAAAGTACTGGAGAAAAGTTATTGGCTGGATATTCTTCCTTTAAAGAAAAAAGGGAAAAAAAAATTTTTTTTTTTTTTTTTTTTTTTTTTTTTTTTTTTGTGACTTTGGCGTTTTCTGTATTGATAAATTCAAAAGTCGTGAGAAAAAAAAATTTTTTTTTTTGGCGGGTGGGTAAAAGATTTGCAAATGAGGCGCGTTTCTAATATGCCGTTTTCGGTAAAAACATTTGTCATCAGGGCTAGGGTTTGAAGTTTTTTTTTTTTTTTTTTTAAAAAAAAAATTAAATATATTTCTCTCGTAAGTTCTAACCTCCAAATTTTGTAATACATCTATATATATATATTCACACACACACACACACACTTTGAAAATGTCAGACGGAGAAGACGCGTATGTATATGTATATATATATCTCGGTTGAAGGTTTGGCCATATGTACTGACCATTTTTGTATAGATATAACGATCGTTACGAGAATGCCTACGAGGAGGCGGACTTTGCAGATGACTTCTCTGTGGACGAAGACCAGTTTGACGCTGATGGCAATCTAACAGAAGGTACCTCGAAAACCGCCGATGGAAAAACCATAGTAGACTCGGGCATGCCACGAAAAAAGTCTGCCAAAGAGCTGGCGGTCCCGAAAGAAGAACGTCTAACTACCCCATACATGACCAAATACGAACGCGCCCGAGTGTTAGGAACGCGGGCCCTCCAGATCTCAATGAACGCCCCGGTGCTTGTTGATTTAGAAGGTGAAACAGATCCATTACAAATAGCCATGAAGGAATTACAACAACAAAAACTCCCGCTAATCATTCGTAGGTATCTTCCTGACGGCAGTTATGAAGACTGGGGATGTGATGAACTTATTCTTCCTAATTAATTATTATTATTATTATATATATATAAACATATATATACAATATATATATATATATTTGTAGACATCTTATTCATCAACCTCACTGGCAGTTAGCATAGTAACAAAGTCTTTATAATAAAACCAATCACCTTCTAATCCACCAGATTTTAGAAATGGCCTAAGGCATGTATCTATATCATCACTTGACATTCCACTTTTCAAAAGCATTCCTTTAAGTTCGTCCACCCTTATTCTAGCCTTTTCTTGCTTGGTCCCTAACGATTCGTCATCTTCCTCAAACACTTTGAATGCATTTAATAAATCGCTGGCTGGCGTCACTTTGCCTAGTGTCTCCGACATTATTGTCAAAAAAGAGGAAAACGTTAAAGGCTGTGGCATTTGAGATAACATCTTTTCCACATCCTCTTTGGACGGCGATTTTCCTAATCAATAAGTTAGATTTTTTTTTTTTTTTTTATTTACTTAAACTTACCTAATGATATAAGCATGCCATTGAGATCTTGAAATGTTATATTACCATCGCCATCATTATCTAAAAGATTATATGCCTCCTTGAGTCTTCTAACTTGGCTCGAACTGGGCTGAGTATATGCTCCTGATGTTCTTCTTCTAGATGTACTTTTATCAATCGAACTCATTTGTAAATTTTACTATTGTTTAAAAATAAAAAAGGATATTTTTTTTAAATTTTTTGTTTTGGTTTATATATATATATATATATGTATAAAAAAAAAGTAAACAAACAAACAATCCCCCTAACCCTGGTTTAGACCTTCAGACACATATATTTCTCGACCATCTTCAAATAAATCAATAAGCGTTGCTGATGACCAAGCCTGAGTAGGAGATGAATCTCCACAAAACTCACCATCCTTGTTGGTCAATTCCGTCAGCCCGGCCCAATGAGAGGTGCGGATCCACTGTCGATGTCCAATCATTCTTCTTGACAGCTGCTGGAATGTTTCCAATGTATCACCTCCCATTTCTTTCTTTCGGGCTAGATCAAAGTGTAAAAACGCTCTAAGGAAATACCCCGTACACCACAACCATTCCGGCCCTTGGTGATAGTTCCGGCCTTTTGCTGTAAGAAAGTCCGTGGAATCCACACTATTGTTGTAGTATGGTCGGTAGTTCAAATCAGCCGGATCCAACGTCGCCATCCCCACAGGACCTCGAATAACCCTATCGGCAAAGGCAATTGCTCCTATGGCATGCGAATTGTCAAACAATTCAGGTGCAACCACCATGGCAATGGGGAAATTAGGTCGCAGCTGGTAATCCTCATAAGAACTACTGGACCTATACAAGTCCTTATAAATTCCTCGTCTGTGAATAATGTGGGGATCAACATCATACTTACCGTCCTCTTCTGGTGAAGATGGGATAAAGTAACAACGCTCGAAATTATCTTGGATCTTTTGGTTCCATTCCTTAAATGTCACAGTGTCCCCATGCTGGTTAGTTACCGTTTTATAAGGGAAAAGACCCCTTTCGTTCAACTCAATAACAAACCGCAACGTGCTTTTCAAAAGACCCGTAATCTCCACTGCAGCTCCATCTCTGGGTGTCGCGGGATATCCCTTGTTTCCAGCCAAGGTGCTTTCTCCCATCTTATCCATCCATGTACCACAATTCCATTGATTTCCTCCAAATACAAACCCATTATCCCAATCAACAAAAATGTTTTGGTTGAATCCTTCGTCTCGCATTTGAGAATCAAGGTTAGGACCTGCATTCGCTTCTCGGAATTTGATACCCTTGGCGTGGCGACTGAGAATTTCATATAAAATATCTCTGATTGACGTTTCCTCTTTAAAAGCTCGGGGGTCGTCAACTGGAACATAGTCGTCATTCAGTGGGAAACGCCGCTTGACCTTTTCGTCCAAAATCTTGTATCCTTCAGGAACCTTTTTAATATATTCCTGGATTATTTGGGTAAAGAACCATGTAGCATCCCTAGCATTGTATCTCGGGTTTCGTCCTGCGTCAAGAAGATTGGGAATGAGACCATGCTTTAAAGTCGCTGCAAACCCTAGAATATGCATCTTGGCCTCCTCATTGCGGCCTGTGGCTAACAAAAGGCCTCTCACCGACAAAAATACGTCTCGGCCCCAGCATCTCATGTAGTCATGGCTGAAGTGTGGGAGACCTGCAGCCATACACCCAACACTTTCAAAGGGGAGCAAAGATGTACTCTTAACCTTTCCAATCATTTGAATTGAAGTAAGCGCAAGACGTTGCAGGAATATCGTGCCATGTTGGATCGCGGGGCTCATCAAGCTCATAGCACGCTTGCGGCAGGCTTGATATGCCGCAACTAGGATAAGCGCAAAATAACGTGGCATCATAAAGCTAGGTAACGGTCTGATTGCGTCAAATCGCGATTGTAACCATTTAATATAAGTATCAATCTTGGGGAAATCTTCCAAATATTTATGCAACCTATTAACAGTATAATCAAGGGCCCATTGGCCCTCTCTTAAATGCTCACAAATCGTATGCGCAAGGTTGTTATCGTTAACCATTTCTTGGAGTGGGCTAATCCATCCAACCAGCCCACAGTAAACCAGTCCGCCGTAATTGGGAATGTTGTAAACACCATCTTTCCCACCACTATAATCCCGCTCTTCTCCATCGCATCTGTACATAACAACGTTCAAATCAAGGAAATCGAGGTTGGCAACAGCGTCATCCGCCCCGGATCTAACAAATGAATCAAGGTTTTCGTCAATAGCATCGATAGAGGTTTTCATCAATGCAATAGACCCTTGAGGGAATTCTCCATTGAGTTTAATTGTCGTTGTTTTCGTTGTCTCATCATACATAATCGAAGGATGAGCCAAATCAACAATCTCAGTTGGAATTCCCTTGAGTACTTTATCATCTGGTTTGTAATCGCCTGTCTGCTTTAAGTGACAACTGATGACATTCTCAGCTAGTGTCCCACGAAGTGTAATATCGCCCACTAAAAAAAAATAAAAAATAAATAAAGTTAGAGAGTAGAAATATATAAATGTAGCAAGAAAACTTACAAATTTGTTCGCCCTCTTTGCTGAATTCAGTGCGAGCAATTAAAAACCAGCCATCACCTGTTCTTGGATTGACTCGGTGAACAGTAATATATTGTCCTTCGTGATGAACATGCATCTCCTCAGAATTAACTTGTCCCATTCCCGAATGGACGTCGTAAAGAATCTTTTTGATTTTCGAAATACCTCCACCAAACGTGTATTGTCGCTTTTCGCTCACAATCTCTAAAAGATGGGGGTAGCATTCATCATACCCCATAACTGAACCAATTGCACAAGCACACATGGCTACTAATGCAGCATTAGGCAAGGTATCTTCAACAGTTCGCTTTTGAGCAGGCATCTCATTGTCGTGTGTGCAGTCCATAAACAATGCATGTATATTGGATGCTTTTACAAGATGTGACGATATGGTCGAATCAGTACTTTCTTGAAACTTTTCAAAAGTTACAATGGGATGTGTGGAAAAGGAACCGATAGGTCGACCTCCATGTCTGTGTACCAATCGAGAAAGCTCTTCAACAGACCAAGCTTGCATTGCCTCACGAATGAGTGACGTTAAACCTAAGCGTTCCACAAAAATCTTGTCCATTTCTTCGGAGCCTGTAAACAACTCCGCTACAACGTACAAGTCGGGTCGCACCAGTCTTGCTTTATCAAGCATATATTCGCCAACGTGCAAAGGTGTTGAATGTGCATTATCAATTCTAAACCCGTGGAAATATTTGGCCATAAGTTGAGTGTAATCGGACATTCTTTTCCAAAGATAAGGACTATCGTCAGGATGGTTCCCGTAACGAAGCTTGACACAGTCACCCCAGATAATCACTTCGCGGCGAAGGTATGCTCGTGATTTTTTGCTTGCAAAATCAACCAGGGGATTGCCATTCCAAATCCAACCATTATTGGCAAGAGCAACGATCTCACCATCAGGTTCCGTCTTTACTCGAGTAAAGTAGGTTTCAATAAGGGGGTTGGAATTGGTTATTTTCCCAAGCTTTGGGCCATGAGAATCCAAGCGGGTATACTTGATTCTGTTGTATAATTGAGTTAAAATGGCAGAAATATCAGCATCATATTCTTGATAAAAGGGGAGATTAATTTCGTTCAAAATTCCAATAGTAGTATCTTTGACTTTGGCAGCATCTTTAAAGTCATTGGAAGAAAGTAAAGAGGCAAGAATTCTAACAAACTTTTCCACGTTAATAGATTTTTTGTAGCGCCCTTCGCCAAAGGAATCAATGCACACTCCAGCGTGGGTAACTACAAAGTGTGCAATGGTTTTGAGAGATTCTTTACTTTTGGAAGGAACATTGATGGGAGCAATTTTGTCAGGTTGAGAAGACACTTTCCCCCAAAAAGTAGTGACGTCATGAGATACTGTCGCAACGTCTATGGTGTAATATTCCCATAGTTTAATATTAGAAACCACATGATCCTTAATACCATTCATAATTTGAGAAAGGTCATCGAGGTTGTTCAAGCAGGTAGGGAATCCAAGAGCATTTAAATTGGCTGAAAACTCCAGGAGTGCATTATCAAGTTCTAATGCAGGCTTAAGGTGGGGTGCGGTTTTAACTGAGTAACCAGCCTCGGGGTGGTATTTCAGCCACTCAGAGTTATGTGCCGTATGGTTGTACACAACATCAGTTAAAGATAGTAAATGCAAGTCATGCTCCATATAAGTAACCATTTCCTCAATATCTTTTTCGCCATTTTTGAACAAGTCACTGTCAAAAGTTAGCTGGTCATAAATAGAATAGGGTGAATTGCTGGACCCACGCACGTTTAATGGGGTAAAATGAACCATGTTGTAGCCTTTGCTTTTGATGTATGAAAACTTTTCCTTCCAAGTATCAAAGGGACCCATCCACTTGGAAATGACAGATTCGACGTTTAAAGAGTTGAGAGAAAGAGGCTTCCCGTCCAGAAATAAACCTGCAGAAACAATGAAATAAAACTTTTTCGTACAACTTCTATTGGTGATTTGTGTGATGTCATTTTCTTCCATATATTCAGAGGGCGAGATACTTTCGACATCATTATCACTGTCCTCCTCTTCAAGGCTAAGTTGAGAGTCATTTGGAGAGGACTTGGAGACAGAGCAAGATGTCCTGTTAGATTCGGTAACAGAGAGATTAGAGATATTAAGCTCGAGCGTTTCCTGTTCCTCGTCTTCGACATGGTCAATTGGTGGGAAATAGGGGTCTTTAACAGGGAGATAAGTAAAGAAGAATGAGTATGCACCAGAATGAGAAATTAAAATGTCGAGATGTGTTTCCTCGTGGAAAGAGGCCTTGATAGGATACTGGTAGAATTTAGAACGAACAAAAGACTTGTTTGGAGGAGGAACATTACAATGAAGAATACCCTGATTGATAATGTCTGAAGCAGAGAAGATAATGAGTCGAAGAATGTAAGGTTCGTCAGCAGGATTGGGCAGCTTAACAAACTGGCCCTTGCCAGCTGGGAGTGGCTCGCCTAGTTCAGAAAGCGGAAGTGAATATATTTTCATTTTATGGGTTGATGAAGTAATTGATAGGAATTGTGTACAAGATAAGATGGTAAGAAGAATAGTACAACCAGGTTCTTTTTGTAGATGGAAGAAAAGGCCATTAAATAGCTGAGAAAAAGATAATGGCACCCCATCAAAATAAAATAAAAATTGAATATGGTGGTGTATTTATATATATATATATATATATATATATATATATATATTTACGTTTATATATCACGCTACGTTGTTTTTGAGTCTTTTGCAGCACCTCCTCAGTAATATAGACTATACGAATACATAATAAAGTCTATTAAATAAATTACTCTTTGGTGAGGGTTTTTTATTGTGATTTCGTATGATGATTTCGAGAGCGAGTATTTTAAAATATTGGGTTAAAGTTAATGCCGTGCAAGAAACCTGCTTGTTACAACTTTTTAATGTGTAACAAAACCATGTTCAATGTATCAATGTTGTAATTGGTTTATATGATGAGTACAGTTTAGGAGTTACTTAGTACCATGTTTTACTTACTACCGGTTTAAAATAAATTTTTGGTTTCTATTTTCTTTAATAATTTGCGACAGACCATCGATTGCCACCTTCCTTATATTATTAATAATACTTTTTTTTTTTTTTTTAATACTATTCTTTCTTTATAATTCTATATTTTTTTTATCTAATAGCTACATATATATACATATATATATATATATATATATATATATATATAAAAATGGATTCTGAGATTCCTGCTTTTCAACCTGGGAAGGACTTTTCCTTGAATGAGAATGATTTGCTAAGCTTGTATACTTCTAACTTTGATGCTATAAGCCCTTTATTAGATAATTTAGACTTTGCAATAAATGTCAACAATTCACATCTAGAAGAACCTAAAACAAGTTCCGAAATTAATATTCCGTCGGCCACTACTACGACTAGTACGCAGTCTCTGTCTAGTGTTGCAAAAGACCCGTATGTGCCCGGGCTTGAGAGCGATGGGACTCCGGGTTCTTCAATATCTAGTATGTCACCACAGTCACCTTCAATAACACCCTTTTCTCAGTTTTCTAATGGATCATCATCTATCGTAAACCCTCTCGAACTCTATCCGTCGAGTGAAACAATGAACATGCCCGAAAAGAGGAAGGCTTCTGATTTATCTGCGTCCCAATCTTCAAGCATGTCAAAGAAGAAACAGTCTGTTCAAAAGCCTACAGGAAAGCGGCCAGGACGTAGAATAAACCCGAATGAGCCCGAGAGTAAGCGTAAAGCTCAGAATAGAGCTGCTCAACGCGCTTTTCGCGAGCGGAAAGAACAACATTTGAAAGATTTGGAGCAACGAGTACAAGAGTTGGAAAATGAAGCCCAAGAAACAAATACGGAAAATGAATTTTTAAGAAAACAAGTTGAGCGGCTGCAGAATGAGCTTAAACGGCTTAGAAGCAGCAAAAAACAAGATGGGGGTTGCCCATCCGTTATACCTGCCTTTCCAGATTCAAAATTCACCTTTGAGTTCCCCTTTTTCCAAGGACAAGAATTGGCAAGCGAGCCTAATTCCAAAAACAAGCAAGTGGACAAATCTCCGGCAGGTAGTGTGTCTTCCTTAGAAAACTCTACATCTATACCTCAACTGACTCCTGAATCGTCAAGTTGTGAGACTGAACCAAAAGAGGACTCTTTTTGTGAACAGCTTAATTTGGCGTGTGGGAATCGCGAAAACCCTATCCCCAAGTATAAGGTGGCCAACCCATTAGTGATATCTACTCCGGATACTGCTGCAACACCTTTAATCAACGGCTTAACCTCAACAACATGTTCAGGGTCGGCATTTTCTACAAAAAATAACGGAACTATACTGTCACCTTCATTCGAACTAGATTTTCTATCGGACTACAAGGATCAGCCTTTAAATTCGGATCTTTTATCTTCCATTACCGATCCTATTATTCCCATGCAGCCCAGTTCCACAATGGATCCCACTTTTTCTCTTAATGAGTCCAAATTTGACAGCGATGAGGAAGACGAAGATAATGAAGATACTATTCCAGCTCCATCTAAGCTGATGACATGTACAGCTGTATGGGATAGAATAAGTTCACATCCCAAGTTTGCTGATTTAGACATTGATGGTTTATGTGCAGAGCTAAGGACAAAGGCAAAATGTTCAGAAAATGGTGTTGTTTTGACTGAAAATGATGTTAACAAAGTTTTATCGTCATTAAATTAATTTTATTTGTTTTATATATTATATATATTGTATTTTTATCGATTGGGACAGATCATGTCGTGTTTTACTAAATTGTGAATCTATAATAAATTGTTAGTTTATGAAGAAGAAAAAAAAAAAAAAAAAAAAAAAAAAAAAAAAAAAAAAAAAAAAA
>JAKTYK010000279.1:0-10583 GCA_030578655.1 Magnusiomyces starmeri
TTTTTTTTTTTTTTTTTTTTTTTTTTTTTTTTTTTTTTTTTTTTTTTTTTTTTAATTTATTATTTTAGAAACTTTTTTAATTTATAATGTTTTATATTTACATCAATATATATTTAATTCTCATTTTTTTATATCTTTTCAATGTGGTTCTATATAACAGCTTTTTTTTATAAAATTTTCTTCATAGATATTAAGACCAAAAAAAAAAAGTATAAATTTATACGTGCCAATGACTAATCAAAGAAATGTTAGTTCAGTTATTTTTTTGTTAAATTAAATTAAATAGCATTATTCGAATAATATGAAGTATACAGTTTTTAGAGCTAGTCTAACAAGAAAAAAGGCTATTTTATTTTTATTTATTTATTTATTTATTTTTTTTTAAACAGAGTTTTTTTTTATTTAATTTTTATTTTATCGAGATCTTCTAACTTTAAACGGGAAAAGCTCGTAGAAACACTGAAAATACATTTTATTTAAAATTATTATTACTTGACCCCAAAAAGGTAAGAAAAAAATAATTTGGGTTTATTCAAGGAAAAAAAAAAAAAATATTTTTTTTTCACAATTTGTGTTTGAGTTTACCTTTTGCCAAAGCATCAAATCGTTGTTGAGGATATCCTTTTGCAAACATGTCAATTCCAGCAATAACTTCGTCAACCTCAGCCTGCAGAAAATCCGTTTCCATAGATTTTTTCATCAAGGTTTTAGAAATGGATAAACTTTCGTCGTGAAGACCCAAGAAATGGCTATTGATCCAGTCCAAGACCATTTTGTTGAATTTGTAAACATCGCTGTATTCTACTTTGGAGTCGACCAGCAGGTTAATGAAACCAACACGATGGAGGGTTTGGGCATCCACTGGTGCAGACCCCAATAACAACTCGTTGGCCAAAGAAGAACCTAATCTTCTTGGCAATGTGTAGGAAGTGCCGCCTTCTGGGGGCAAACCGAGGTTGGCAAAGGGTGTCAAGAAGTAGGCAGAGTCTCTGGCAATGATAAAGTCTGCACACGCAACAATTGAGGCTGAAAGCCCAATGACTGGACCGTTCAAAGCGACAACAAAGACCTTTGGATGGCTATAAAACGTGTGAGTGATGGTAAGGTTTCTTGCGCCGAAATTGTAGGAGTATTTGATTTTCTGTTTCAAAAGGGATTGCATAATTTTCGGGTCCGAGTCATGTGAGATGAACTTAAGATCAATTGAGTCCGTCTCGATTCCTTTAGAATCCACTGCGGCACCAGCACTAAAAAACTTTCCAGTAGATTGAAGAAGTGTGACTGTTGTGGTTGTATCATTTTCCGCTAAGCGCATAAGCTGCTCTAAACGGCGGTACTGAGTTTGGGTGAGACTATTGAACTTCTTCGGGTTGTTCAAAGTGATTATAGCCGTTTTGCCTTCAATTTTGTAGGTGATTGTATTTGACATTGCTAATTGTGGGACAAAAAAAAAAAAAAAAAAAAAAAAAAACAGTTAAACTGTATGGAGCTTACCAAACATAATTATTAGTCTGTACATATGGAGTACGGGTATTATTCTGGTAATTGCGGGGTGAATACATATAATAATACGGGCATTTAATACAGATAACCAGATGAAGAAAGAGGGGGAGGAGGAGAAGAAGGAGAAAAAAAGAGAAGCAGGAGGTGGAGAAGGAGGAGGTGGTAGACACCACTGTCACGTGAGGAATACGGTTAAGGGTTGTTTGCATGAACATTATTTGATGGGCACAAGCAAACGGGCAGGAGCCGAAGAACGAGAGCCGAAGAACGGGTGCTAGAGAGAGAGAGAGAGAGAGAGAGAGAAGGACAGAGAGAGAAGGACAGACGGAATACTACCGAGGAGGTTGCTTGCGGTTCAGGCGCAGGTCCGAAAAAGCATCAGAAACAGGGCCAAGCAATGCCGGTGTGTTGGGCCCAGAGCAAATAAGCAGCGGGAGAGAGGCACCGATACCGGTGGAAGTAGGGCAAGAGGAAAAAAAAAAAAAAAAAAAAAAAAAAAAAAAAAAAAAGGGAAGTGGAAATGCGGTTTTTAGACGCATGGGACAGGGACAGCCACACAAAGAGTCGTTTTATGTTAATTATCTAATTTGGCATATAGGCAGCAGCAGTAATAAAAATAAATTAGGCCTGTTCGGCTATTTAACACAAATAGAACAACAAAAAAAAAAAAAAATTTTTTTTCTTCTTCTTTTTTCAGATTCTAGTATAAAATCTATCTGGAGTATATATATATATATATATATATATATATACATATACTCATCATTATACACCCTCTTTCGTCCATCTCGGCCATCTCAGTCATCTACCTCCCTTCTTTCATAACACCCCTTCCATATCGCCTTTCTACCAACACATCAGGAAACACTTCACCCGTTTCTTCTTCAGCCGCCTCTTATTCCTATTCCTATTCCTATTCCTATTCTTTATTTTTGTTCTTATTTTATTAATAGTAATAATAATAATAATATTATTATTATTATTACTATATTATATTATTTTATTTTATATCTCTACTCTCCTATTTCGCAACAATTTCCCTCACAGACTCTCAAGTTATGCAGCAGACAAGACGCGGGCCTTGGTCTGCTGCTGAAGACGCCGACCTGCTCCGTCTCATCGAAGAACACGGCCCCAACAACTGGGTTCGCCTTTCCCAACTTCTTGGAACTCGCACCGCAAAACAATGTCGCGAGCGCTACCACCAGAACCTCAAACCTTCTCTCAACCATACTCCCATCACCGACGAAGAAGGCGCTTACATCGAACAACTCGTCGCTATCCATGGAAAGAAATGGGCAGAGATTGCTCGACGGCTAAATGGCCGTTCCGACAACGCCGTCAAAAACTGGTGGAATGGCGGTGCCAGTCGCCGTAGACGTGCTTCTCAGATTCGTCACAATCCTAACGCTTCCCCTATATCAAACGTTCCTCCCCAGTCTTCCTCCATCAATATATCTCATGTCTCCAGCATAAACTCCTCTCCAAATGGAATGAGTCACCTTCAGTCTATGCCCCCTGCAAATATTTCTGACGATTTGACTCCTAGTTCTTCTCCAAATGCACACTTAAATGTCAATCACAATTACTACTCTCCAACATATAATCTCCAACAACAGCAACCGCAACCGCAACCGCAACCGCTACAGCAGCAACAGCAGCAACAGCAACAGCAACAGCAACAGCAACAATCTCTCAGTCTTCCTGTTTCTAGTAATAATAATAATGGCCCATCTTCATCGTCATCTTTATCTTCAACACCTCCTACTCAATATTCTACTTTCTCCCACCAACAACTTACTCCTTATCATACCAATAACAATAATAATCATAATAATACATCCACTGCAACCACACCTAATCATGATCAAAATTTCGCGCATTCACAACCCTCTAACTCCCCTCTAAGCTCTTCTAATCTGTTTAATCCAAACTTTTCCATGTCCCAATCCTCTAATCAACCTAATAACTCTTCTTCCGGCCTCGGTCCTTATGACACAGGTAATGGAGGCCCTTCTTCAGGATCACCAAGCGAAATATCCAAATCGTCATTCGATCTACATCAATATCCCTACAGTTCTCATCTAAGTCTTCCTCCCAGATCCTCTCAGCACAGAGTTTCTATGCCTAATATTCACTCTGCATCTAATCATTCTCCTTTTAATAATCATGTCCCTCATACTCCTTCACCCTTTTCTCAACAGCAAACTTCAGGCCCCATATCCTTCAAGTCTCCCTTTGCAGAAAACAACAACAGACCTTTATCATCCGGTATTGTCTTCAACTCGGCTTATACGTCCGATTCTTCTGGCTTTAGAAAATCGTCCTCTGTATCCACCACTGCTGCAATAGATCCACACCAACTCCCTCCTCATTCTTCTGACGGCCCCAATAATGCTTCTTCTTGGTCAAACAACAATAGCAATAGCAATAGCAATAGCAACAATAGTAACTCCCCATCTGCTACTTTCTATCCTCTTCTCTCTTCAGGACCATCTCCTCCCGGAGGACCCAGATTTCCTCAACAACACAGCCGCTCTGCTTCTGTATATCAGCATCCATCTACTGTACGTAAAAGAGCCATGGGTTTGGTATCCTCCCCTGCAGATGAATTATACTCAAACACCCCATATACGCGTCGATTTTCTGCAACTGCATTATCATCTGTCAACTACCCGTCTTCTAGAACTTCTTCTATCGATGGTAGCATGGCAAGCAACTCTGACCATGAGGATCCTCTATCTGGATCCATTCACTCCTTGTCAAAGTACTCTCTAAATGGAGGTTCAGCTTCCCGCAGAAACTCCCATGTTGTTCCCATGCCTCCTCCTGAATTCATTTCTAGCTCATCTTCTTCCAACAATAGCAATAATAATAACAACAGCAACAATAGCGCCTCATCAACTGCCCCATCTTCTGCTGGATCTACAGGATCTTCTTCTACTTCTCCTTCTCTATCATCAGCGTCAACCAACACTTCTTCCTTTTCGGCTTCTATAAATCAGCATTTTTCACTTAAAGCACCTTCAAATCAGCTTCCTCCAGTATCAACTTTCTCTAATCTCGGATCACACTCAAATACCACCATCTCCGCTAATGACTCATCTGTCAGGCCGCCTTCATCTCCACAGTTTTCTTCTTCATCATCTTCATTTAATTCACAATATCCCAAATCCCCAACATTACCAACCTTTTCATCACAATCAGGGTCTTCGGCCTTGTCTGGAATTAATCATATTGCACACTCTCCCGGCTCACCACTAGGGAGCTCGCAGTCAAAGGGGGTATCGTCATACAACCAGCTTTCATCCAAACTAGCCTCACAATTTCAACATCGTCACAGTATATCAGGATACCCATTAAACCATAATTCTGTACAGTCAACTGGTGGTATAGTTGGCTTAGGACTAATGGACGGCATTGCTAAAAAGGAATCAAGCATTGAAAGCAATGATAATTTTATCAATAATAATTCCAAATTATCAAACGAAAGCTCTATGGGACGGACTCGAAACGGGTCTATATATTCCCAAGAAGCAGCTCTAAATGGGTTCAAGGAACCTAATTACTCCAAATCTTGTAAAATTAACGACGTTGTTTCAATATCCACATCACCCTCTGACAATAAAGGAAGCGACGACAAAAAAGACAGCACTACAACACTATCATTACCCTTATCTTCATTTTCTTCTTCGTCTAATGGTGCAACAAGCACTACAAAGCCACCAAATTCATTTGATGACAACACTAGTTCCACACCTATCGGTGATAAAACAGTTGGGCACACGGAGAAGATTAATGGACCAGGCTCTACAGCTACTACTGTTGAAGAGTCTGAAGACAAAAAGCTTAAAATAGCTAGTTTGTTGTCATAAAAACACATAACATAACATAATCGTAATAATAGTAATAATAATTCATAATATATATATATAACAGAATAATTATAATAATTATTATGATAATAGTAATTTTAGCAATAAAGTTTTAGTTATTTTGATTTTCCATTGTTAAAACATTAGATTTAATATACTATTGTTACCCGTGGATTTTTTTTTTTTTTTATTTTTTCATTTTTTTGGAAATTATATTTCCACGTTTAAGAAAAAACCTTTTCATAAGATGAAAAATTAAGGGGTAATTATTGTATATTTATTGTATACGAGACTTTTTTTTTTTTTTTTTTAACAGAAGATCAACTTTTGAATAGCCTATCCCAATCTTACAAATTTTTTTATTTTTATTTTTCTTGCAATGATAACGGTTCTTATTATATTTTATTATCTTTTGTCTTGAAATTTCTTATTACAGTTTTACGCATATAATTCGCAATTTATTTTTCTTTGTATTGTTACCCGAGATTTAAGCATCAAGTTAAAATATAAAAAATAAAATAAAATAAATATCAATAGCATACTTAAATAACAACAATACTAACACTTTTCTCAGAAAATCAACGAGTAAACTTTTTAAAAAAATTAAATAAAACTGAGTATATATACATATGGGTGCACAAATCATCTTTTTAGAATGGGTGAGAGTTTTTTTTTTTTGGATCAACAGAGATCTAAAAAGATGTAGAAACTCCAAATCCGAGATAACGAAGAAAAAAAAAAAAAAAGAGCAGCTAGTTAGAAATATTACGTAATATGTTACAGAATTAAAATTATGTAATGCAACAACAACGTTTTTTTTTTTTTTTTTTTTTTTTTTTTTTTTTTTTTTTTTTTTGGGACGTCTCCACCATACAGCATTTTTCTGAAAGGCTTTAGTTTATTCACATTGAAAATTTCAATTTTTATTTTCATCTTATGATACCAGAATATCATAATAATAAATATATATATATATATTATTACAAGATTGTATCTTGAAAAACTCTTATTTTCCCATCTTAGGTTTCATTGATATACAGCCTAACTTGTAATGGTAAATCTAATTTTAAACCACGATGATACCCATTGGGCAGCCGCGTATTCCGCAGTCAAGTCTGATCCCGATAACTTGGACTACTGGGAGCGGTTAGTTGAGCAAACAGAGCTCATTCAGAACAAAGCTTCTCAAGAAATATTAGCATTCATAAACAACAAACAGAAGCAGCAACACCAATACAAACACCCGACTCTACCTCCCTTTCTGCATACCTATTCGTTAATTAAATCAACAACAAGAGACGTGTACGATAAGTTTTTGGAGCGATTCCCTCTTCTTTTTGCCTATTGGATCAAGTACGTTGCTTTGGAAGTCGAGCTCACGCAGGAAAACCAGAAAATCTCCCAGTTCTTTGGCCTACCCCTATCAGAAACCTACGACGATCCATCCGAGCCTTGGAATTTCGATCTTAATGTTTCTGCCACAGCTTTAGCCATCCATGAACGGGCCGTTGCTTCGTTCCCAATGTCAATTGATTTATGGGCTTCTTATACGGCCTTTTTGGTAGAGGGATTGAGTCAACGAGTTGAACAGGATGGCGCCACAAAAACTTCCAGTGACGTTTCTAACTCCACCCTCACCAATCAAGTATCTTCAGTCCGATCTGTATTCGAGCGGGCTGCCAAGTGTATTGGCAGCGATTTCTTGTCCCATGTTTTTTGGGATGAATACCTTTCTTTTGAAGAAAAATTCAAAGATTTTTCTCACCCGTCAACAAATGAACAAACATCCAACAGCAGTAGTCTTGTCGCCAAAATACCTCCTTGGAAACAAAATGTACTTTTGATATTGTCTCGAGTTGTCCGATTACCCTTGCACCAATACGCTCGATACTACGAGCAATTTCGAGACGAGCTCATGTCGGCCTTACAGACTGTTTATGGTGATGCCGAAACTTGCACTTTAGACGAAGAGGTTGCTTTACTAGTTTTGCGACCAAATGAATGGTTTTATCTGAAAAACAAAAGTTCAACGGAAGAAAAAAATTCCGTTGACGGCAAATCTTTGTTGGATTATTTCACTGATATTATCTTTGCAAGAACGCAACAAAGTACTACAGACAGATGGACTTACGAATCTCAAATTACCAGAACTTATTTCCATGTAGTTGAGTTGGAAGAAGACCAATTAGAAAATTGGCAATCTTATTTGACATGGGGGGAGTTGGAACACTTACGAATATCCAATTTATACAAACAGCAACAAGAAAAAGGTCAAATCACTGAAGGTGAGAAGTATTGGCAAGAGTGCATCACTCAAGAATTGGTTGACGAAGCTTTTGAGCAAGCTCGGGTTCTTTATGAACGTGCATTGGTTCCATGTGCTTTATATGACTCCATATGGCTGCGCTATGTGAGATGGTTTTACAATCAAGCCAGACTTGCACAAACGGAGGAAAACGACGACGCTAAATACAATATGTTGATTGAAGGAACAAATAATATTTATAGAAGAGCGTCTAACATTTTTGTCCCTGTCCAGCGGCCATTCATTCGATTTCAATATTCGTTATTTCAAGAGTCACTGGGTGACATCACCCGAGCGAGAGATATTCTACAAGCTTTACAAGAAGAAGCTTGTGAAGGGTTATTGTTGGCAGAAAATATTGACACCATGAAACTAGAAGATAAGCCCCTGCGTGACAAGAACAGAAAGAAGGAAGCGAAATCTGACCGGCCACAACCTTGGAAAGATGCGTCACTGAGGAGAATACTCAAGAACGTTGATTTTACGGAACCATTTTTTTATCGAGTTGAAATGGAGAAGCGTGTAGGCGGTGTTCAAAACGCCCTCAAGTACGTGTGTTTTCTTTTGGATAACAACAATGCTTCGGGAAGTCACGGAAATGGGGAAGGTATGGACAACGAGCTGAAGGACTACATTTTTAAAACATCCAACCAAGATAGTGCTTCTAGTGATGATGAGTATTTGATACCACTGAGCCAGCCGGTGTCGAAGTTTCCTAAAATTAAGTTATTTTTGATTACTACAAAAGCCCAGTTGACAGCAAGTCTTTACCGCAACATATATGGCTCAGACACAAAGGGGGGTCCTAAAGATAAGTTTGAGTGGTTTGTCAAAGGTGTTTCACTTGCACGTAGATATTTTCAAACACACATTACAACGGCGCACAAAAACGAGGGAGGCAAAGGGTTTGGCGCATTATCTACATATTCGCACTTTTGGGTGTCTTATTTTGAATTTGAGGTGAGCGTGGTGAAGAAACTTAATCGCTTGCCACCGGGGACACTTTCGTATTTGGATTTGTCAACATTTGAGATATCCAAAAACCCACATGCGAACAAACGACAAGCCGAGAATTATGACGATGTTGAGCTGTTGATCAAGTGTATTCAAATGCACTTGGATCCCTTGATAGATTTACTACTAACCAAGGTAGGACTTCCGCCCACAACAATAACCGATTTGGTTCGCACATACATTGACGATATATTATTGGGGACTATTGGGAAGCGTCAGCAGGGGCTCAACAGAGCAATCAAGCAGGAGCCAAGTGGAGAACACGAAGATAGCGAGTCTGCGATAATAGCGCAGATACTGAAGCGGAGCAGAAACAAGATGAACGAGTCGTTCCCCCAAAGCACATTGAAAACACTTGGAGGGATTCCCAAAAACGCGCCCACACACTACCCTTCGTCCTTCCCCATAGTTGCGACCCGCACGGAACCCCACAACAGTTTGTACTCTAGTTGGCCGGCCCGTCGCGCTTGCGAGCTGGAGATTGAGCTTACGGGACCCACTGTTGTTCGAACCAGACTACTTTCCAAGTTGGCAGATGATGGTAACCCGGAGACCACACGCCGTAAACTGCGTACTCAGAACATGGAAATATATGGTGCTACACTATGATTTTTTTTTTTTTTTTTCCCTACTATAACTGTTATTTATCTTTATTAGCTCTACAAGGAGAGAATACCAAATTGCTATTAGATTATAAAACAATAATAATAATAACAATAATAATAATAATAATAATATATATATATCCCTTTATTTTATTTTTTGAGGCAGCATACAAAACCCAAGGTTCGAATATTTTGAAGTATGGTTATTAGAAGAAGAAGAAGAAGATAAACGATGCCAAGTGTTTTGTTTATTATTGATCTGGGTTTTATATATAAATTTTAACCTTGAAATGGAAATTTAATGAACGCAGAAAAGATTTATCTTAACATATATATATATATATATATATATATATATATATATATATAAATATAAATCTTGATAAACCCGTGATATCTTCAAAAACCAATAACGTGCATACAAATCGAGACAATTAATCTTCTCATTATAGAAAAAAAAAAAAAAATCCTAGTGAAAAGATTTTATTTATTACAGATGGACAATTGTTTCCCCAAATTATGTATGTGTCGTACCAAAACACACACCCACATTTACACTCATATAAAAAAAAATTTTTTTTTTCTTTTACATATATATAAAATACAAATAATGATAGTGCGGACGGAGAGTAAAGTTTAAGTTCTACACCTTTGCACGGACTTAAACATTAATTGAGGACAATAGATAATAGAAGAAAAAGCTTCAACGTCGGCACAAAAACGTAAAAGGTCACGGAAAACAAAGGCTAACAAAGGCCAATAAGCGTACATTAAACTTTTGTTGTGGACTTCTATATATATATATAGTTGAAAATATTTTTTTATTTTCCTTAAAAGTTGAAGCCGTGAAGTTTGAGCCAAGTGATTTTAAAAAAAAAAAAACTTTATAGACATAAAAAGTTTACGTTTGTTCAAGTAAATTATTATTCAATTAAACAGAAATAATAATAATAATAATAAATAAAAAAAAAAAGAAAAATAAAAACAAATTGAAAAATGGTTTCCGTAAGTAAAGACTAACCGAAATAACAGAATCAAGGTTATGATATCTTGTTTACTTATCTGCAATGTATATATATATTTGAAGATTCTGAGTTGAGCAAATAAGTGTTTTTTGGATATGTGAGCAGTCCTTCTTGATCAGCCAACATATATGTATTTACAAACAGCGACAGGAGCAAAACCCGAAACGGCTTCCAGGAGAGTTGCAGATAACTGGACTTGTCGTTGATTTTTTTTTTTTTTTTTTTTTTTTTTTTTTTTTTTTTTTTAAAAAAAAGG
>JAKTYK010000280.1:0-10582 GCA_030578655.1 Magnusiomyces starmeri
AATGAAAATAATGATAATAATAATAACAACATCATCATCACCGGTACCGGCACCGGTACCGGCACCGATACCGGCACCGATACCGGCACCAACAACGGCGCCGATCTCGAAAAGGGCGCCGGGGAAATAGTGGCGCATGGGCACCCGCAGGCACCGTACACGGTTTTCACCTCCGACGAAATCATCTTCATCACGGTGGTTGCCGCCTCGACGGGCTTCTTCTCCTCGATATCGGTGCCGATCTATCTCTCAGCGCTGACGGAGCTGGCGGAAGAGTTCGACGTCACGACGGAGCTCATCAACATCACCGTCACGGTGTACTCCATTGTGCAGGGCCTGTCGCCGGCGCTGTGGGGGTCTCTGGCGGACTCGGTCGGGCGGCGGCCGGTCATCATCATGTGTTTGGTGGTGTACATTGGGGCCAACATCGGGCTTGCGTTTGCGCAAAACTACGGCTACCTGGTGGGGTTCCGGATCATGCAGGCGGCGGGGATCGCGGCGACCATTGCTGTGGGGTCCGGGGTGATTGGGGACATCACGCAGCGCAACAACCGGGGCCTTTACATGGGGATGTTTTCCGGCGTGGTGATGATGGGCAGCGCGTTCGGCCCGCTGATTGGCGGCGCGCTGGCGGCGTCCCTGGGCTGGCGCGCCATCTTCTGGTTCCTTGTCATTGCTGCCGGGTCCATGCTTGGCTTGGCCGTGCTGTTTCTTCCGGAAACGAGCCGCAATATAGTGGGCAACGGGTCGATCGACCCGCCGTGGCCCTGGCTAAACAAGGCGCCCTACATGGTTCTCCGCAAGAGACTGATTACCAAATTCCACAAGACGAGCAGTGGCAACGGCAACAAGAAAGAAAACATATTGCCGGACCAAACGCCGGCGCCCCATACCATTTTGCCGCCAAAGTCGGTCAAACTGCACCGGACGCTGGAGCTTCTCTGCGAAAGAGACGTCATCATCATTCTGTTCCCCAACGCCATCCACTACACTACGTGGTTCATGCTGATGACGGCGCAGTCATCTTTGCTGGTTTCGCAGTACCACTTCTCCACCCTGCAGCTGGGCCTGTCGTACCTGGCCAACGGCGGCGGCAGCATCATCGGCAGTTTGATCAGCGGCAAGGTCATGGCCCACTTCTACCAGAAGGAGGTGGCGCGGTACCGGCGCGAGCACGACCTGCCGCCGGACGCGACGCTGGAAGACATCCAGGCCAGCCCCAGCTTCAACATCCACCGCGCCCGCCTGCACCCCTTCTCCTACGTCTCGGCCATCCAGATCGCCGCCACCCTCGTGTTTGGCTGGACCATCGAGTACAACGTCCACTACATCGTCCCCATCCTCGTCACCGCTCTTGTCTCCTTCTCCTCCATGTTCACCATGAACTTCTCCGCAACCCTCATGGTCGACCTCTTCCCCGCTGAGTCCTCCTCCTCCTCCGCCGCCGTCAACCTCACCCGCTGCCTCCTCTGCGCCGCAGGCATAGCCGCCGTCGACAGCATGATCCGCGCAATGGGCTGCGGCGGAACATTCACCCTCATGTCCGGCTTTCTCTTCATGTCCTGGGCCCTCAACATCTACGAAATCAAAAACGGGCCCCGCTTCCACGCCCATCGGCTCAAAAAACTTTCCCTATAAGTTTGGTCTCTTTTTTTTTTTTTTTTTTTTTTTTTTTTTTTTGGGGGGGGGGGGAAGAGAGGAACTAAAACTAGGTACCACCGTTGCTCGGCTTGGCTTGGCTTTTTTTTTTTTATTGTGCCCACCCTTTATTTATTTATTTATTTACCGGTTACCACGTGACCTTTTTATTTTTTGGGTCTTGTAAACATAAAATATATATATAGACGTTTTGACGTTTTGGTCCGTTGTATACTTGTTTGATGATTTCTTTCATTTTCGTTTATTTATGTTATATATATATATATATATATATAGATTTAATTGACTATTTTTTTTTTCTTTATTTTATTATTATTTTTTTTTCTTTTTTGTTGTTGTTATCATTCTTTTATTCTGTTTGAAAAAAAGAATATATATTATATGGCTATTCGCCTGTTGTCAGTAATTATGTCCTCCCTGATGATAATGCTGAACATGTGGCGCCGGAGGGGGAGGCGGTAGCGGCGCAGACGCAGGTGGCATGTGGTAGTGACCATGTCCGTGCCCGTGCCCGTGCCCGTGCCCGTGGCTATGGCCATGGCTATGGCTGTGGCTGTGGCTATGACCATGACCATGGCGCGCAGGCGCATACATTTGTTGCATCTGCGGAACTGTGTTGGCGTTCATATTGGCATTGGGACCCATATTGGCATTCATATTCATGCCCATGTTCATACCTGGATTCATATTCATGTTCATATTCATACCCATGTTCATACCCGGATTCATATTCATGTTCATATTCATATTCATATTCATGTTCATGTTCATGTTCATGTTGGCATTGGCATTGGCGTTGGTGTTTGCATTAGGGATTAAGTACGCGTTTGCGCTCGCCCCAGAGCCAGGGTTGGGAATGCCCATGTATCGTGACGACATTTGCTGCAGGTCCTCTTCGATCTCGTCGTCCGTGCTGGGCCGCATTTCCGGCGCCGCAGGAAACCCTTGCGTCCGGCTGATTTCCGACAGAATGGCCACCTCGCTGGCGTACGCCTGCCGCTGGCGCCGCTGCTCCTCAAACTCCAGCGACGGCCGGAACCCATACTCCGGCACCATCGAGTCCATCAGCCGCCGCTCCCGGTTCACCCGGTACCATTCCTCCGTCGTGTTCAGCAGCAGCCGCGCCCGGATCTCCGCCTTGTCCTTGAGAAACTGCTGGTGCAGGTGCTCCCGGTTGGCCCGCGTCTGGATGTCGATGCAGATCCGCTGGTACTTGCGCCGTTGCTCCGCATACCTTATCCGCTCATCCCGCACCTTCTGAATGTCATTGTACACATTCTCCAGGTCCGGGTGCGTGCCCTCGGCACACATTTCTATCTCCGCCATGTAGCGCGCCATCTGGTTGGCATGGATCCCGTCTCGGAGTTTTGCAAACTCGATTTCAATGTCTGTAAGAAACATGAGTGCCTCTTTGCGTAGGGCCTGCTGAGCAGCCATGATTTCCTCGTCCGTTTGCTGAGGAGGCTCCGGCTTTGGTTCTGCTTCGGCTTCGGCTTCGGCTTCGGCTTCGGCTTCGGCTTCTGCTTCTGCTTCGGCTTCTACCTCTGCCTCTGCCTCTGCCTTAGCTTCTACCTTTTGTTCCTGTTCTTGTTCTTGTTCTTGTTTTTGTTTTTGTTTTTGCTTTTGTTTTTGCTCTAGCACTTGCGCTAGTTCTTTTTCTTTTTCTTTTTCTTCTAGTTCTTTTTCTGTTTCTGTTTCTTTGTCTGGTTCTTGTTGTTTCTTTCGGTTAGTCCCAGATAGCGACTTGTCTAATTCTGATGTACAGTCCTGGCCACTTTTATCATCGGCCGCTATTGTATCTTTATTGTTATCTCTAGATGTATCATTGGTGGGTTTCTCACCAGCATCAGGCGGTTTTGTAACGGTGATCGTAACGCTTTTATTGGAAGTTATTGTTGCAGTGGTGGTATTAGCAGTTGTGGTATTGTCATCATTATCATTATCATTGTTGTTTGTGTTTGCGTTTGTGTTACTATTATTATTAACGGCGGTATTAATATCTGTGGCATCTTCCGACTTGTCTACTACTTTTTTGGAGTCTCTATCATTTATACTCTCGGAAGGTAGTAACTTTGAAGTACTGTTGTCTGTGTTGTCTATTGGTTGGCTTTGGGAGGAGGGTTCAGTAAGTCTAGTGGAGGAGGTATCATTGTTACTACAGATGGCACCTGAGGTTGTAGTTGTAGCTGTAGTTGTAGTGTTAGTGTTAGTGGTGGTAGTGGTAGTGGGGATGGTAGTATTATCGTCATGTTTAGAATCATCCGGTGCTGATTCTTTGGAAGCCACAGAGTTGGTTTTATTTGGGGTAGTATTTGCAGCATCAATGGTAATAGAATCAGTAGTAGGAACAGCAGTGGGATTAAGGTTGGAATCAGGTTTAGTAGGATTTATTGGTGGTGTAGCTGAGTTAGCAGAAACATCAAGAGCACCACTTTTAACAAGGGTATTATTATTGTCACTGGCACTTTTAGCATGGCCATCCAATTCAGGGGTTTCCTTGTGAGGGGTGTCCTTGCCGGTATCTTGAGGCTTTTCAACGTCGGCAAGTATAATGTCGCCGTCAGTGGAAGCTTTTCTTGGTCGAGCAGGGCTGTCTGGATTGTCACAGTCACTATCAGGCGAGCCAGAAACCTTTAGTCGTTTATTAGGTTTAATTGAAGATTCGTTGGATCTCTTTTTAGAGGAGGAGGACAAGGATGGGGACGACGTTGGGGGCTCTTTGTGTTCATGACTGTCGTCCTTGTCGCAGTCGGTGCCATTTGGCAGGGGGGTTGCTGTTTGGGAGAGTATACTATTTGATGTTGAGTCTGTAGTAGGGGCCGGTCGCCGCCTTATTTCGACGTGTTCTAATGAGCCCAAGTCAGCGGCCGCCAAGCGTTCCGTTTCCGCCTCCGAGTCTATTGGGTCGCTAAGGTCGGAATGCATATCAGGAAGCTCGGAATCCGTGTATTTTGAGGGGCTTTCCTCGGAAATTGGTTTTGAGAGGAAGTTGTCATTGTCATTTTCAGAGTCAGAGGAAGAAAGGGAAGAGAGTGAAGAGGTGGAGGGGGAGTTTTGGGGGACGTTTTGGGAGTTGTGGAGGGCAATGTCGTCAAGATTGACGGTAATGTGTTCGTTGGGAGGGATGGGTGGGAATTGGTCGGAAAGCGCGTTGGAGGTTGGGTTGTTGGGGGGTACGGAAGTTTGGTCTGTTGTTGTAGAGGGTTGAGACTGAGGTTGTTGTGCGGGTGGCCGGGTGTCATTATTGGCAGCTGAGGTTATTGGTTCTACTGTCGGTTGCTGTTCTGTTGTTGAAGATGGGGATTTATTGTTGTCAGCCTCTGCTTTGTTTGTTGTCGCGATATTCTCTTTTTTGGAGATGGTATTACTATGACTGGAAGTGTGATGTTCGGGATCCGGAACAGCAACGTCCAGTGAGTCATTACGCGAAGCGGAGGGTATAGAAGTATCATTAGGTTTAGTAGACACATGGGTATCACCATTATCAGCGGAGGATGATGACGGGTTGTCATATTTAGATAGACCATCTGCGGAAGATATAGTAGTAGAAGTAGTAACGGTTTCCGCATCTGTGGCTGTAGCTGTAGCTGTAGCTGTAGCTGTAGCTGTAGCTGTAGCTGTAGCACCATTCAAAGTATTAGTAGTTTGCTGAGTATGTTGCGAGAGCTGACCATTTTGTTTTAAAGATTCAGAGGCGGAATTATTGTTAGAAGAAGAGTCAGAATCGGATGACTGTTTGACAAGGGGGGTAGCAGAGGATGCCGCTGATGAGGAAGAGGGGGGAGAAGAGGGGTCATTGGCAGACATGCCGGACGATAAGGAGGGGGATGATTGCGAGTCAGCGGCAGTAGTAGTAGAGGTAGTAGCAGTACTAGCTGTCGCAATAGGCATTGCCGACACTGTAGAATGAGATGAAGAAGAGTGGGAAGTGTCAGAAGTCTTTGAAAGGGAAGGGAGGGATGGCAGAGAGGCTAGAGGAGCAGAAACGTTTATGATGTTTGGTGTGTGAGTTGAGGTAGAAGAAGAAGAAGAAGAAGAAGAAGAAGAAGAAGAAGAGCTCGGGGTCATTCTATGATACTACACGCTCTAAACCAACATTGAGGAAGATAAATGTCGGAGAAATAAATAAATAAATAAAAATAAATAAATAAAAATAAAAAATAACAATAAAAATTTTAATAGTATAAATGAAGAGATGGTGATAATATAATATAACTTTGGAGATATATAACTATGGAGTTTTTGAGAAGAGAATATATATTTTGTGTGTGTGCCCCGTGTAGGGCATAATAAATAAAAAAAAAAAAAAAAAAAAAAAAAAAAACAGAAATGATGTGACATTACATTTTGTATGACATTACAACATTTAATGGAATTACAACACGGTTATTGTGTGTGTGTGTGTGTGTGTGTGTGTGCATTGCTCTCCAAAAAAAAAAAAAAAAACCAACAACAACAACAACAAGGGTACCGGGTATTTGGTATTTGGTAACTGGTTTCTGAGGTGCCGAGGCAGGGTAACTGTCCGGGGCTTATCTAAGAAATAAAATAAAATGAAAAAATAAAAATAAAAATAAAAATTTTACAATGTAATAATAGTAATAATATATTACTACTACTACTACTACTACTACTACTACTATTACTAGTATTGGTCTATAGAAATTAACACATTCATAATGGTCGATCTCTTTAATCTCTCGGAGGTCAAGATTGATCCTTCTGTCCAGTCACTGTTTAGCTCAAGTGCTGGCCGTGTGGCTAGACCCAATCAGGGCAAGATTGTTGAGCTGGAAAGAGTTGATGTGGAAAATGATTCAAGTAAATCAGGGAAAAAGAGAAAACACAAGGAAATAACAGAAAACAAAGATACCAAAGAAGAAGAAGAAGATGATGATGATGAGAAAAATGAAGATGAGAGTGAAAGTAAAAAAGAAATACAAGATCCAAATACAGATCACCATGAACCAGATGCTGAAGAAAAATGGGCCCAAAAACAAATCAAATTAAATCAAAAAAGACCTACCAAAAAGGCAAAGAAGAATGAAAAAGAAACAAATGATGATAAAAAACCGAAAGACAAAGATGATGACGAAGAAGAACACAAGGACGATGACGATGACAATGACGAAGATGATGACGAAGATGATAGCGATAATGAAAATGAAAATGAAAATGAAAATGATACCGACAAGAAGAAAATCAAATTCCCCGAGCAAGAAATTGAAAAGGCCGAGGCCACCATATTTGTGGGCAACGTGCCGGTGACGGCGATCACGTCGAAAAAGGTGTACAAGCGGTTCAAGGAGCTGTGGGAGCAGTTTGGTCCGGTGAAGTCGATCCGGTTCCGGTCGATTGCGTTTTCGCTGCTGCTTCCGCGCAAGGCGGCGTTTGTCAAGCAGAAGCTGCATCCGAGCCGCAAGTCTGCCAACGCATACGTGGTGTTTGAGACGCCGGAGATGGCGCGCAAGGCGACGGCGCTCAACGCGTCGGTGTTCGAGACACACCATCTGCGCGTCGACCGCGTGTCGCACCCGGCCGAGCACGACAACAAGCGCTGCGTGTTTGTGGGCAACCTGGACTTTGACATTGACGAGGAGCCCATCTGGAGACACTTTGAGCCGTGCGGCGCGATCGAGCACGTGCGCATCATAAGAGACCCCAAGACCAACGTGGGCAAGGGCTTTTGCTACGTGCAGTTCCGGGACCCGGTGTCAGTGACAAAAGCGCTGCTGCTCAACGGCAAGAAGATGGACGGCGACAAGTCGCGCGAGCTCCGGGTCGTCCGCAGCAAGAACATGAAGGAGGTGCAGAAGCAGCGCTCGTTCCTGGCCAAGTCCAAGTTGAAATCCAAACAGGCGTCCAAAACAGCGCCCGCGTTGTCCCAAGAGGACAAGACCAAGCTGGGCCGCGCCAAAACGCTTGTTGGGAAGGCGGCGCGCGCCGAGATTGGCGCGGCCCTGGAGGGAACGCGCGCCAAAAAGGGCGACTATGTGCCGGGCATCAAGCAGGGCAAGAAGAAGAAACCGAGAATCCGTGAGCGAAGCACAAACTTTAAGACCCTGCGAAAGACTGCCTCTGCCCCTGTTTCTAAAAAATAGTTGTAAGATTTAGAGAGAGAGAAAGAGAGAGAGAAAGAAATTTGCATTAATTCTTTTTTGTCGCCATAAAAGGCTGTGCGGCTTATATATATATATATATATATTTTGTCACCATAAAATATAATAAAATAATAATAATAACATGACATTTTTTAAAAAAAAAAAAAAAAAAAAACTTTTTTTTTTAATTTTTTTTAAAAAAAAGAAAAAAAAATTCCATATTTTTCTACGTTTTTCATCTTTCATTTTTTTTTTTTAGAAACAACACACAACCCAGAAACCAAAAAAAAAAAAAAAAAAAAAAAATGATTCCGACACGTCAACTATATGCCACGTTTTCCCGGAAACGGTACATGTCTCCGCAGCAGTACGAGCGGTGGCGGCGGTCGCTGTGGGGCCGGTACTCGGAGGGCCTGAAGAAGCACCACTTTCTGCTATTCGGGCTGCCGTTTCTGGCGACGCTGTACTTTGGCTCGCTTTATCTGGCCGAGTTTGTGGAGGTCAAGTACAAGTCGCACGACGAAAAGGTGCAGATGATCACGGAGGACCAGGCCTTGAGTTACGGCCAGAATAAACGTAAAGTCGACATGAGAGAAGAGTTTTATGTATGTGTATCATCTCTTTTTGATTATTATGATTTTTTTTTTTTTATATATACTTGTATATGCTGACTATATTTTTTTTGAAAAAAAGAGGTTGCAACAACTGGGTGATCTGGATGAATGGGAGCAGGTCCGTGTCCCGCGCTTTGCAAACGAGTCCGAGAACGTGTGGGATGTGCCGCAAGCAACAAACGCCGAGACCCAGACCAAAACCCAATCCGAATCATCAGATAAACAACCATGATTAGTAAAGGTGTTTTTTTTTTTTTTTTTTTTTTTTTTTTTTTTTATATGTATGTGTGTATATTTTGTATGTAAATAGTTTATCATTTTTATTGTTATATTAATACTCGATACTTTTCTTGATGGCATGGTATATGCGGGTGACGTTGGGAACAACAAGATCCTCGAACTGCAAAGGCATGTGGGTGTCCCAGCCGGTGACGCGCAGGACGGGGGCCTCGAGATGGAGGAAGCAGCGCTCCTGGATTTCGGCGGCCACGTCGCCGGCCAGGCCGTTAGAGCGCGGGGCCTCGTGGACGACGATGGCGCGGCCGGTCTTGGCCACGCTGCGCACCACGGTCTCGCGGTCCCAGGGGTGGACGGTGCGCAGGTCGATGACCTCGGGGGCCACGCCCAAAGCGGACTGGGCCAGCTGGGCGGCGGCCAGGCAGTGGTAGACGGGGGCGCCGTAGGAGATGATGGACAGGTCGCTGCCGGGCAGAACGACCTGGGCGCGGCCCAGGGGTAGCTCGTAGTCGGCGCTGACGACGTACTCGACGCAGGCGCGGTAGAGAATCTTGGGCTCCATGAACACGACGGGGTTCTTGTCGCGGATGGCGGCCAGCAGCAGGCCCTTTGCCTGGGCCGGGGACCGGGGCATGACGACCTTGAGCCCCGGGCAGTGGGCAAAGTACGCCTCGCCGGACTGCGAGTGGTACAAGGCGCCGTGGCCGACGACGCCGCACGGCATGCGCACGGTCAGCCCGCCGGCGTGGAACTGCCCCGCGCCGCGGTACCGGTACTTGGCCGCCTCGTTGACCAGCTGGTCGAACGCCGGAAACACATAGTCGGCAAACTGGATCTCGGCAATGGCCGTGCAGTCCATCGCCGCGTACCCCACCCCGAACCCCACGATCCCCTGCTCGCTCAGCGGCGTGTTGAACACCCGCTCGCGCCCAAACCGCTCCTGCAGCCCCATCGAGCACCGAAACACGCCGCCAAACGCAACGTCCTCGCCAAACACCACCGCCGTGTCGTCCGTCTCCAACGCCTGGCGCAGCGCCTCGTTGATGGCCTGGTACATGTTCATCTGGGTACAATTGATGTTTTTCTTCACCTCCTCGATATCTGCTGCTGCTGCTGCTGCTGCTGGTTCCAGCATGCTGTTGTTGTTGTTGTTGTTGCTGTTCCGGCGCGCAAGGTACCCGATCACCTCGTCGTCGGCCAGCGCCCTGCTCGCCGTTCTGTTGAGTATCCCGGCCTCTGAAAAGTTGACAATGTTGGGCGACCCCTCGGCGTAGAGGAGCGACTTGTGCACGGCGCTTGTGCCTGAGAACGTGCGTATTGTACCGAGAAACGGCTTTTTTTTGACTGATTTGACCAACACTCTACAATTGAAACGTTTTAACATGTTGTCTGTGAGTAAAAAAAAAAATAAATAAATAAATAAAGGAAGAAGAGGAAGAAGAAGAAGAAAAAGAAGAGATTTATATATTTAAAAATAAAATAAAATGAAATAAAATAAAAAAGGATAGAATATGAGGGGAAATAAAATAAAAAATAAAAAATTTTAAAATATGATATTCGGTTATCTCTTTATATATATATATATATATATATATATATAAGAGATAAATAGAGACCGTGAGTAACCGGAAAAGAGGAGACAGAAACTGTTAAATTGTTGTTGTTTGTTGTTGTTTGTTGTATTTATTTCTCCACAATATGAACTTTTTTTTTTTTTTTTTTTTTTTTCCTGGGCTGCTCATAACGGTAATTCACGGTTATTATTTTTTTATTGAGTGTGGGGTGTGTGTGTGTGTAGTATTAATAATAATAACAATAATATACACACACATTGTTTAAGGGGCAGTCACATGATGCGACGCTCTGTAGAGTATTTGTTATATTGTATATATTGTATATTTTATATTTATATATATATATATATATATATATATATATATATATATATATATAATAACAAACCTCTAGCAG
>JAKTYK010000281.1:0-10581 GCA_030578655.1 Magnusiomyces starmeri
AAAAAAAAAAAAAAAAAAAAAAAAAAAAAAAAAAAAAAAAAAAAAAAAAATCAGCACACACACATACACATACACACATACACCCATACTATAATAATAATAATAATAATAATAATAATAATATACAATACCCTCACACAACCACTAACACCGACAAGAAACAGCGTAATTGGATATCACCGGCAATCTTATTGGTCAGCAGATGTTTGTGTGTGTGTGGTTACTAAACTAGTCATGGAACAAATAGGAACTCAAAAAAAAATTTATTGTAACACATTCTGTAATATGATACTTGTAATACATCTTGTAACAGCAATCCGTGTAATTGTCTTTTCTTGAAATATTATTTGTTAATATATATATATATAAGTTTATATAGTTCCCAAAGATACCTTTTCCTCAGTTAAAGTGTCATCGTCATCTGATGAACTTATATCCATCTGTTCTTCATGATAAGTTGGAGGGTCTCGAGGAAACGTTTCAGGGAAATATCTAGAAAGAATCACAAATCGAATCAACCAATACAAAGCGCCAACAACAAAAACTGAAGCACCAACAACACAATGAAGCCAGTACGGCAAGTCCTTATAAATACTCTGGCCAGCCGAAGGGGGAATGAATGGCGCAATGACAAGGTACAAGGACGACGCAAGGAAAAATAATGTAACCAAAATGGGCGATCGAATAGGAGGATACCAGCTGTAATGCTCACGTCGAACAGTCAACACAACAAGTCCAAGAGCAACCATGACATTAACAATGGAAAGAGGGTACGAAATGACATTCAATATGAAATTGTACGCATCTCCAGGAGGTGGTGCAATCATAATCACAACTGAAACAACCCATTGCGAAAACAGGCCGGCAAATGGTGTGCCAAAGGGCTTACTTGAAGCAAAAAAGCGCGAAAAGGGCAAAACACCATCTTTACCCAGCTCGTGCACAATACGTCCCTGTGAAAATATAACAGCCATGACATTGCCCAAAGACGAAAGAGCAACAAACGCAGACAAGGCTCTTTGGGCATTGGGGCCAAATGCCAGTCGGAAATATGAAGCTGCCAATATTCGGCCTCCGGAAATAAGCTCCTCCTTGGGTATCACGGCAAAGTAAGATATATTCACCAAAATATACAAAATAGATACCCCAACAAGTGCTATTGGTGCCGCAATCTTCAATGTTCTAATCGGATCTCTAGCTTCCCCCAGCGCATAGTTGGCGTTCGAGTACCCAATAAACGACCAAATCACATTGTAAAGTGCCATCACAATACCATATCCCGTTGGCGCTTCCCCAGAAAACGCATCCTTAAAATTGTCAGTTTTAGGACAAGACAGCTTCCCAGCTAGCCCAACCCAGCCAGAAATGACAATGATGGCAATGATAACCAGCTTGAAAATACCAAGAGAGTTTTGAATCCAGAGCCCCAATTTAACATTCAAAGAATGCACAACGAGACAAAAAGTAATGCAGGCAACGCCAATAATTCGCTGATTCCATCGGTCAACTTCAACTCCCGCCGCATTCAACATATATTCTCCAAAAACAACGGAATTCGATGCCGCCCATCCAAGGAGAAGTGCATAAAACCCAAATATTGATAGTGCCAATAGTTTGGGCTTGTTGTAAAAATAGTCGAGATAATTTTTCTCCCCTCCGTTTTTAGGAATGGCTGTACCCCATTCAAGGTACACTAACAACCCAGACGCGGCAATCAGTGATCCAATTACCCACATCATAAGTGATGCTCCAATAGATCCTGAAAGAGTGTAAATCGCTGAGGGTGTAGCAAAAATTCCAGTACCAACCATCCGGTTGAAAATAAGAAAGATGGCCGATGTAACACCAATATCTTTACTCTTGGTCACATATTGGTCGTTCGATGTGTCTTTGGAGGTTTTCCAAAAACATAAACGATTGAAATTAATAGATTTGATCATTTTATTTATTATTATAATGATTATATTTGTTTTATTTTTGTGTTGAATAAGAATAAAAAAAAAATTCAAATTCTACAAGGAATATCTCTTCTTTTTATAGATATCTTGATTATTTCTTTTATTAAAACTGGCTTAACACAAACGATTTGTCTTTTACTATTATGCTTGAAGCTATACTCTAGAGACAATTGGTTCATGAATTCAGACTTTTCAATATACTTACTGTTTAGCATTATTTGAACTGAATAATTGATTAATATTGTTTTTGAATATATGCGCACACTAATTGCATTATTTCAATTATAAAAACACAAGTTTATTTTAAATGCAAAAAAAAAAAAAAAATACAAACTTGATTTCATTCTATTATATAGATACATAGCTATAACTACCATGTTTACTTTTAGCTGCATGATTTTAATATTGTCAAACGGTTAAGTTTTTAAGACTTGATAATAAATATGGTATCGTCATTTTTTATTTCAATCACAAGCGTTAGTGGTTTAGCGGTAAAATTCGACGTTGCCATCGTCGAGCCCCCGGTTCGACTCCGGGCTAACGCATTGTATTCTCTTTTTTGCATATTGAAGTTGATTGTTTTCGTTTTTTTTTTTTTTTTTTTTTTTTTCTAGAAAAAAGTGTCATTATATTGCGGAGAGTTGTGTGTATACGTTAAAAAAAATTTTTTTTTTTTTTATATTGAAATTTCAATTTCAAGTATAAATACTGATCATATATCAAAATGGAATCATAATATAATGATATAAGTGCAGATAAGATAATAATAATAAATAACCGTATTAAGCAAAAAAAAAGTTTTATTACACGAGTACATATATCCTGTTCTTTCATTTATCATCCTGTTTGAGCTTTTTGTTTTCAGAGTCTTCTGTTTTAGCTTCGTCTTCTTCTAGCTTGCGTTTATTTTGAGAGGCAGAGCTTTGTTCTTCTGTTGTTGGTTGGGCTGTATTTTCATTATTAGAGCTGCCAGAAGTCGAAGGCTCAATTCTTTTCTTTTTCCCCTTTCGCGCAAGTGAAGTAACATCATTAGCTTGAATAATTGTTTTCGCAAGGGATTCCTTAATATTTGTTGCGGCCGCTTTGGGGTCTGAAGGACTGCCGGAATTGATTCCCGTAAGAGCTAAAAGAGCATCCGCTTTTTGTTTTCTTTCAATTTCTTGATTTTTGATGGAGTTTTTCAAATCATTTAGCTAAATAAAACATGTTAGTTTTTTTTAAACGGAAAAAAAAATACTTTTTTTTTTAAAAAAATACTTACTCGTAATTCAAGATCCTGTAATAAATTCTTATCCTTATTCTTGCCAATCTTTTCTCGTTCAACCACAATGGCAATTGCTTTCTCCATTTCTTCTACCGCCTTTTGTTTGTATGTAATCTGTCCTTCTTTTTCATTGTCAGTGAGATCATCAACACAGAATTCGTAAGCTAAGGATAATTTAAAGTGTGCTTCAGGTAGACAAGGATCAAGAGGTTCATAATGCTTTAATTTGAGTTTAAGAGATTCGGTGAAATCCTCGGCAGATTGTTCAAATTGTTCTAATAATAACGTTAGTTTAGTAAAGATCAAATAGAAAAACAAGTGATTACTTACCTAATTCCAAAGAAACGTCACCAAGAACGTCGTAAGTTTCACCCAAGCTTTTTTCTAATTCAGAGATCTTTTCAGAAATCTTAGCTTTCTTTTCCTCATCTGATTCAGATTCAAGAGTTTTAGTTAGATCCTTAATTTCTTGAAGAAACAAGGTACGAGAAGTTTCCAGCATAGTCCAGGCTGAAAAAAGGTCCTCGTTTTCTTCACCCTCTTCATTTTCTTCGTCAGCACTCTCCTTAGGTTTGTCTTTAGATTCTGATTCCTTATCCTTTGATAGTTCATCTTCAGCAAATTGAAATCCGGTATCCACTTTACTCTGTGTTGTTTTGCTGGCACCAGATTCTTCATCGTTCTTTCCAGCTGTTTCATCATCTTCATTGTCGTCCTCTTCCTCCACATTGTCTTTACTGGCCTTGCTTTTCCCACCCCCTAAAACATCCGATTTGCTAACACCGAGTTGAAAAAGTGATCTTCCGTAAAGAAATAATAATCCGGGGCTGTCACTTCCATTTAGTTTGTTGTAAGTTTCGCACGCCTTTCCAAAATATTCTGTGGCCGCTTCATAATCCCGTAAAGCATAACTCTTAGACCCCTCCAGTATTAAAGAATCGAGCTGTGTTTTATCTGAAGATGATGACGACATGATAAATTAGAAATTACTGTATGTTTCTGTTTTCTCACTGTATTTTATTGAATATTTTTTTTTATACGAAGAAGAAGAAAAAAAAAAAAAAGATTTTCTAATGAGATGCAAAAACACCAAAAAATAAACAAAACATTTAATTTACGCGTAGTGCACGTGATGTATAAAGCAATGATCAAAGTATATTTATTCACCAAAAAAAAAAAAAAAAAAAAAAATCTATAATAATCTATTGGCCAATTAAAAAAAAAAAAAAATTTAATAAATAAATAAAACCATTTATAACTCGTCTAAAGATTCAAGAGGTTTGACTTCTTCGGCAAGTTTCCAGAATTTTGAAAGATGTCTAGCACCCGAGTCACAAAGTATAGTGACAACTGTATGGCCGGGACCTAAACATTTGGCTGTTTTATAAGCAGCCACGCAGTTAATTGCTGAAGAAGATCCAACGAAAAATCCATCTTTGGAAACAAGCCATTTGGCCATCTGAAGTGCTTCGGTATCAGTAACTCTAATAGCATCATCAATGTAAGCCTCACCAGCAGAAAAGTTTTTGGTAATACGGTTTAGTCCGATTCCTTCGACAATCGTGTCTACTTGATGTCTTCGGCGAGTACCTTCGCGTTCCGTGTAATCAAACATCACATTATACTTTATTCGGTTGTAAAACCCAGATCCCTGTGGATCCGCAAGAATTATACGGATTGGTTCCGTGCGTTCAGGGTGTGTTGTAGGGTTAATTACTGTTTTCAAGTATCTAGCCACGCCTGCTATAGTGCCACCAGTACCTGCACCTGTAACAAAGGCATCCAATTTCCCACAATCTGTTTGTGCATAGATTTCAGGCCCAGTGTGTTTAAAGTGGGTCTTCCAATTAGCCTCATTTTCAAATTGGTCAGCGAAAAGCGCACGGGGTAATCTTGGAGCATTAGGATCGGACGTTTGTTCACTAGCAGCTGCTAAATCGTTTATTTCTTGTGCTTTCCGGCGAGAGAAATTAACGTACTGGTTTTCATCAATGATACTGGCAGGCTTTACTTTGTAAACAACAGCACCTAATGTTTCTAGTAACTGAATCTTTTCAAGCGATGTATCGTCAGGAAGTGCAATATGGGCTGTATAACCTTTGGCTCTGCATAACATGGCAAGAGAAATACCTGTAGATCCCGAGGTGCCTTCAAACACAGCGTCACCTTTATGAGGAGTGATGAGATTACGAGATTCAGCATCTTCAATAATAGCAAGAGCTACACGGTCCTTGGCACTACCTCCTGGATTGGCCATTTCCAACTTGGCTAAAACTCGACAGCCTGTAGCTTCCGACAATGATTTTATTTCAACCATTGGGGTATTTCCAATGAGACCCTCAACCCCATTGCGGACGGGTTGCAGCGGGGCTAGTTTGGTGTTGTTCTGTTGGGAATTTGTATTATCAACAAACTGAATAGGGCGTGGTTTTTTCGAGTTGGAATTTGGTGTAGATGATATTATGAGATAAGTGGAATACGCCCCTATCAAAGCAGATGCTATTGAAAGGAGTAGCGTAGTTGGAACTTTGTCCGACAAGGAATGTAAGGAGTACATTTTTTTTTTTTTTTAAAGAGTGTTGAAGGACATAATTTTCTTTTTTTTAAAAAAAAAAAAAAAAATTAAGAGATGGTAATGACTTTTAAAACGGAATGAAAAAAAAAAAAAAAAAAAAAAGTTTTAATATTTTTAGGAACGCTAAATATGCTGACTATACGCAAAACCAATGAAATAATTTTTATCTAACAAAAACTATCTCGACTTTTATTTATACCACTTTTCATGTTTGCTTATTTTTTTTATTTTTTTTTTCTTTCTTTATTTCAGAAACTTTGGTTAATTTCTTTATTATATTTACTATGATACTATTAACATCCTGATCATGTACTTAAGCGTCCTGCATTTTTGATGTGGAGAAAGTCTATTTCAAAAAAAAAAAAAAAAAAAAAAAAGGAAACACCTAGATAATGCTCAAACTTTCACAATGAGCAAAAAGCAAAGAGCCAGAACATTTTATTATTTCATTTCTTCTATATATATATAAGGGATACAATTTAGTAACAAAAAAAAGTTAGCGAGGTGCTACTAGATCCCAGTTGTAGTAGAAGAAAATACGAAAAAGGTGATAGTTACCGTCACAATACCTTCAGCTACTCATACATATATCCAGCAAAGTTTCTTGAACCTTTTCCAAATATTTTACAACAGCAAGAATGTACATTAGACTTTCAAAACAGCTTATTTTTTCTTTATTTATGATCGGTAGGCGTTTTGTCCCACTTTTTTTCTCCAATTTGAACAAATATACGGCTGATATGAAGGCGTTGTATATACTCCAGAAACATATCTAGAACCTCAGCTATGACGCAAAAGTGAGGCTAGGAATCACCTCTTTAATTGATTCAATTTGACCTAAAAAGTTCCTTGTGACTACTTAGACCTTTTTCTTTTTTTCTTTTTCCAGGAATTTTCCCAGATTTCTGGTAACTTTCGGGCCTGGCTGGTTATATAGCTGTGATTTTTCTACTTTTCTTTAAAAGAAAACATATTTTTTAAATTGAAAATCTCTTTCATCTTCTTTTTTCTTCTTATTCTTTTCATGTGTATTTATGTTATATATATTCATTAGTCCCCACTTTTTTTTTATTCCTCCCTAGATTTTTTTTTCTTTTTTTACAAACTTGTGACTTTTGATATTTTCATATTTTACAACAATATCCTTAATGAAATATTCATTAGCGTTAGTGACAGTGTCTGCTGCTGCTTTAGCACAGGCTCAAAGCGTTTTGACTAGTACTGGAAATACTGCTCCTCTTTCTTTTGTTTGGTTTTCAGATCCTAGTGGAGCCAAAGATGCTACATTCAATGGAGAAGACACAAATAATATACCTTCTATTACAAATATTGCTTTTGTTGCTAATGATATTTCTACTCTCAGTGTCGAGGGTTCTCCAAGCCTCAATTTAGCTCCGGCAACAGTAACAGTGACTGCAACTGCTCGTGGAACTGATGATAGTGACAACAATGGAAATAGCAACCAGATACGTACCACTAAGCGAACACTTACAAACTCTCAAGGTAGTGTCATTAGCACACAGACTCAAGTCATCTACTCGGGTACTAACTCAGGCGGCAATTATATCGATGTGACCGGCATTCTTTCTCAAACTACTGATTCAGAAGGTAATTCGATTATCGTTACAAATACAGCACCCATAACTGTTACAGCTACTGTCACTGATACTGGCGACAGTGTTCGGAGACCTTCTGGTTCGGGAACTGGATTTGCTACTTCTGAATCCAATAGTGATCTTATCGATGTAACAGGTTCCAGAAACTCTAACTCTAATTCGAATTCTTACATTAACGACCAATCTAACGAAATTCGTCCAACCACAAATATTGCTACCATCACTGGATCTTTATCTTCAACAAGATCCACAGTAATTGCTACAGTAACAGGATCCAGCTCCAAGGATAGTGTTGAAAGAGGTGATACAGCAACAGTATCTAATTCTCAAATTAGTTTTAGTAAATCTGCTTCTTCAAGACGTACGGTAATTGTTACAGTGACAGATTCAAGTACTCAAAACAGTCCTAGCGAATCCTCAAGGCGCACGGTTGTAGTTACCGTAACCGGATCCAACACAGAAGCCAGCTCCAGTGAATCTGTTTTGTCTAGAAATACAGTCATAGCTACTGTGACTGGTGTTAATTCAGAAATTAGTCCTAGTGTATCATCTTCGTCAAGACGTACTGTTACAGCTACAGTGACAAGTTCCAGTCCAGAGCACAGTCCTACTCAATCGGTATCTTCTAGAAATACGGTTATAGTTACGGTAACCGGGTCCATCTCTGGAGAAAAAAACTCAGATAGATCTTCCTCTTCAAGAAGAACAGTTATTGCTACAGTAACAGGATCAAACACTGAGGAAAATTCTGATGAATTGACCTCTTCTGGAAGACGCACTGTCATAGCTACTGTTACTGCCCCTGTTTCTAGTGAAAATTCGACCGAATCTATTTCTTCAAGACGTACCGTGACTGCCACTGTTACTGGTTCTAATGCCGAGGAAAACACAAGTAACTCTGGTTCTTCTAGGCGTACTGTAACGGCTACTGTGACAGCGTCCTTAGGCCCTTTAACGACTACAGTTGATACTACCAATTCAGCAGGCTCTACTTTACAAGCTACACAAGTCATTTATCACACAACGGGGACTGATGGGTCAGTTCACACTGTCACAGGGTATATACAAACATCATCTAATACCGATGGCAATATTGAATATTTTACTAGTTCAGGTATTCCAGAAGAAAAAGGTTCCTCTAGCTTAGCTGGATTGGGACTCCTTGATGTTACTGGTACTTTCCCCACTACTACTTTCCAAACCACGGCAAATGGTCACGAAATTGAAGCCACAGGGGTTCTGATCGCTACTACCAATTCTCAAGGACAACGCGTTACCGTTACCGATATTGTTTATCAAGAAACCGACTCCAATGGTGATATTTTTGATGTCACTGGTACTCGTCTTCCTAAAATTGTTACTCAAACTGTTACTGGCAGCGATGATCTCATCAATGTAACCGGCGTCACACCTCAGGCCACAACTACCTTTGAAACTACAGATGCTTCTGGTAATACCCTAGCCGTAACTGGTATTGTTTTTCCTACGTCTGGTTCTAATGGCCAATCTGATTATACTAGATTTCTTTTCCCAAGTACCAATTCAGAAGGTGAAGTTGCTACCCTCACCAGAAGTAACTTTCCTAGTGCTTCTGGCTCTTCAAACCAAGGTGATACTCTTCCTGATGTTACGGGATCTTCGCCTGCTAACACACTCAAAATAACAGACTCTAATGGAAGTACGCTTGGTGTCACTGGGGTTTTAGTTCTAACCACAAACTCTCAAGGGGAGAATGTTACCGTCACTGGTATTATTCATCAAACTACCAACTCCAATGGTGACCTTGTCGATGTCACCGGTACTAATCTTCCCTTAGAGACTGTAACTACAACGGCATCCGCTACTTCATCTGCAGCAGAAACATCTCTAGAAAACATTATCAATGTTACTGGAGTCACGCCTGTAGGTACAACGACTTTTGAAACAGCCGATGCTTCTGGTAGCACTCTAACAATTACCGGTGTTATTTTACCTACTAGTGGATCCGAGGGTGAATCCTCTTATACGGGAATACTTTTTTCTACAACCAACTCTGATGGTGATCCCGTTACAGTTACTATGCGACAACATCCTTCAGCCAATAACAATGAAAGCGTCACCGACGCCACAAATGTTTCCGCTGAAGCAACAACCACATTTGTAACTACTGATTCGAATGGTGCTACAGTAACCGTGACTGGAGTTGTTCTTGCTACTACTGATTCCAATGGCTCTTCTGAATCTTACACTGGTATTGTCTACCCAACAACAAATTCCAATGGTGAAACAGTTACAACAACTGCTCGCACTCTTCCAGCCTTATCATTACCAATCACAACAACACTCTCAACAGTCATTGAAAACCAATCATCCGATATTCCTTATACTGCTGTTATTTATACAACTTCCAATGATGATGGTGGTATTGCTACCGCAACTGGTATATTATACGAATCAGTTGACGGTTCAGGAAATACTCAGACAGTGACCTTAACCACGCTTCCTCAATTTTTTGGGCAAAGCACAACGACATTCATTGCTACTAGATCGAACCAAGAAACACTTGTTACTGGTATAATATATACTACAACTGTTAGCAACTCGCAGGGAAGTGCAACTGCCACTAGTGTTGTCACAGGCATTTTATTACCTGTTGAAACAGAAGGAGGTGCCACGGTCACTATCACCACGTCAGCCTTAGAAAACGGTTCTTTGTCTTTATTCCCTTCACTGTCTTCTTCATTTACTATGGCTTTGGTTTACTTTTTTTCTTTATTTTGCCTAATTTGATTACATTGGATTTTATAAACTTTTTTTTTTTTTTTTTTTTGTTTTTATGACCTTAGTTTAAATCATTCCCTTTCTGTTTTATTTTTGCCTTTTATTTAGGCTCTTATTTTCTTAATTATTAATTAAAAGATTTAGTATTTTATAAAATCAAAATTGCTCTTTAAATAACAATCTTTTTTCTAGATTAAATAGATATCATATTTACAAGTTTCACCGAGATAAAAAAGGTAAAAAATTATCGACACCAGCAGGACTCGAACCTGCGCGGGAAATCCCAAAAGATTTCTAATCTTTCGCCTTAACCGCTCGGCCATAGTGCCATTCCTGAAATGTAAGGAATTTAGGGCGACGAGCATCATAAAATGTAAGGAATTTAGCATCCAAAAATATAAGGAATTT
>JAKTYK010000282.1:0-10578 GCA_030578655.1 Magnusiomyces starmeri
AAAAAAAAAAAAAAAAAAAAAAAAAAAAAAAAAAAAAAAAAAAAAAAAAAAAAAACATGTAAAGATTAGAAAATAAAGGAAATCGTTTTTCCATTTTCAAAAAAAAAAAATAAATAAAAAAAATTTTTTTTTTTACAAAATTATATCATAACAACCCAATGTGAACAATAACGTCTTTTTTGTTAAAAAAAAAAAAAGAATACTAATAATAAATATAACTATTTTTGTTGTTATATATATATACCGATATACTAATACATATTAAACCCACCCACGTATATATATATGTTTCCATTTGTTTCTTTCATAAATAAATAGATACATCCCCTTTACAACTCACGTCTCCTTTTTCTCTATAATATCTTGTTGAAATTTCACTTGACGGCGTGAATGAATCCTCTTTTTTTTTTCGTTTTCTTGTCTTTCGTTGTTCTGCCGAATGTGTATATATACATGTCTGTATACATGTACACGACATCTCCTGAACTTGACCTTTCCTTGAGTACTTCTTGCTCTATTCAACACTCTTAATATATATATATATATATATATATATATAAATTTATATATTCATTTTTCATATTTAACAATACATCAAACTCATTATGGCTACATTTCCTAGAACCTTTGTGTTTGATTCAGCCCACGAGTTTGATGGTGACATTGAGGTCAATTTCTATTCGTCCGACGAGAGTGATTCCAATCTCTCGTCAACTGATTCATCCTCAACTTCGTCTTCCGATAGTGACGACAGCAGCTTTATTGAAGATGATTATGCATCCAGCCGACTTTCGATTCCTCTTTCTGAACACGAATTGAGTTCGGATCGACGCAACCGCAACAGACGACATTGTAATAGTCACTCGGAGCACGGCCATAATATAGATGGAAGTGACACAAATGCCCAAGACTCGTTGTATCCAACATTTTCTATCTCCACCTTGGGGCGTCATCGACACAGGCGACGTAGAAACTCTCATAATAGACATCCCAACCATCACGGCCGCCGACGGAGTAGAAGAAGTGACGCCAGTGATAACTCAACCACATCGTATCACCCTGTTGATCTTGCACAGTGTATACCCACAAACAATCATCTTGGAGCAGACACAAATACCACTGGAGGTACCGCACGAGATACAACAGTGCATCCGACCTCATACTCTTCTTCTTCTCCAGCCAGGACATCCGATCTTCAATGTGTGGCTGACAACAATAATAGAGTTAGCTTTGACGCTAACACTAACACTAACACCAACACTAACACTAACATTAATGTTAATTTTGTTAATAATGCTGGTGCTACTGCCAGTAGCGCCAACACTAATTCTGACAGAAATGCCGGCGGGATACAGCGGTTTGTGCGCGCTTTTTCACGGGGCGCTTTGGCTGCAAGTGCAGCCATATGGGGTACCACGGCGTCTTTTACTGGCGCTGCTGCTGACCAAGCCGGAGAAGATCCCGATGGCCGTCACGGCAGCCATCACAAGAAAAAGCATTTCAACAAGCCCATAACTAGGTTTGAGGAGTATCGGAAAATGCACGGATTTCTGCGGCGAGCTCGCAACGAAAAGAAGTATTACGATAATGATAGAATGGACACATATGATGATGGATACGACCACCGTCGGTATGAGAGCGAGGACGGGACTGAGGATAACGATGATCATAACAATGACGACGACGATTATGATGACAATGAAGAAGCTATTGAGGATGATGATGATGATGATGATGATGAAGAAGAGGAAGTTATTATCACCAATGCAGACGCAGACTCTTCTGTTCCTACAAACTCAATTTTGGCACCCTCAAAACCTACCGCCATTAATCCTGTTCGCTTAGAGCAGTCAAGCGTGTTTCCCAATCCACACAATCCAAACTCACTGATTAGTCCTGACTCTGGTCCAGACTCTGGGGACAAGCCCCAAGACAATTCTCGAGAATCGTTGTCTGAAGTTCGTGCCTCAGAACCGCATCAAAGCTTGTCCGATGTTCATCATGTTGATGTTTCTGAACCATATATAATTCCTGGCGTCAATTCAAGTGACTACCCGTCGGTGGACGCTTTCCCCTCCATACAACCACTGTCGTCTCATGCATCCCAGCCGCACGATTCTTCGAATGTAGTTATCAAGGAACCCGATCGTAAGCACAGACGTCGTAACCGGGCTCACAGGCATAAAAAGAGGTCTAGCAACCCTCCGCGAGACTCTCTAGACGATGAAAATGACAGTGCGAGCGACACTGGTAGGAGTGCTCTTTCGACAGCTAGCCGACAAAATTCACGACAAAAGAAAGGCCGAAGGAGCCACAAGTCTCGTCGAAGATATTCGGAAAGTATGGCCTCGGCGGGTGCGGCGCGTCGCCGTGCTGGATGGGAGCCAGGCGTGGATATCAGAACAACTGATGTTATTCTGCAAAGCATAGGCTCTTGTGTTACCATTGTGGATTATAACGAAACAAGATACCGGGTGGTCCAAACGGAGGTATATCCTGAAAATCCACCAGACCCTACAGAAGATGAAGAGCTCAATATTAATGGAGAAAACAATAACAACAACAATGATAATAATGTTGCATCTTCGCAGCAACCTCCCCTTTCCAATTGGTGGCAGAAACCTCCTCGGTCTTCAGCCCCGAGTCCTGGAGTTGGACCTTCAAATTTTGGGAACAATACGACAACAAACACGGCAGGAACATCTGCTCCTTATGTTCATCCGCCGACCGAGCATGACCAGAATAAGGAATTTTATAAACATTTGGACAACCGACCTGAATGGTCATCTGTTCGTTGGATCTCAATTAATGGGCTTTCTTGGGAAGCCATTTCGGCCATTTCGAAGAAATACCAGCTACATCGACTTGCTATCGAAGATATGGTGGACATTCCGCAGCGTACTAAAGTCGACATGTATCCGACTCACACATTTTGTGTTCTTCCCATGCACCGTCTGATGCCCTATAAGCCTGACGACTCTTTTGAGCAGGATAAGCGGCGCAGGTGGTTCAATGGGAGCGGCACATCAAGTGCTGATGATTACAATGACAGTAGATCACTGCATAGCGTTAAGTCCAATTCCTCCATATTTTCGAAACAAAAACACCACAAACATCGGACTTTTTCGCTATCTAATTCTTACAATGACGATTCATCAGATAGTGACTCGGATTACAAACCTTTGTCTTCGCTGCTTGCAGATTTGCCCACAAATACCGTGTACGATTGGAACAATCCATATGTTGCTAGTCTCAAAAAACCCGTTTATATCGAAAAAAAGAGGCCGTTGGCCGCTTATCGGCGGGCGGTTGGTGTTGAGCAGGTGTCGTTATTTCTAACTAACCAGCAGACCGTAATTACGTTTTTTGAGCATTCAGCCGCAGATATCGAGCGCCCCTTGTTGGCCCGCCTTTCCACCAAATCCACGATGCTGAGAGAGTCTTGTGACCCGTCGATGCTTTTGCAGGCAATCATGGATATCATTGTGGACCAGATTCAGCCTATCATTACTGCATACCGACGTAGACTCACGGAACTCGAGATCGATGCTATGGTGACTCCATCCATGGGGCATACCCAAGATTTGCACCTGATGGCAGCGGAGTTGTCGTTACTTCGGAACAATATTGTGCCCATTACCTCTCTTATTCAGTCGCTACGTGACCACACGTATACGCTACAATCCATGACTGGAACTATGGCGGCTTCATCGCAGCAGCAGCAGCAACAACATTCACAAAGAACCAGTAACAATGACATTACAAATGCAGACAATGAGCATAGTGGCACCCGGCTCGCCTCTACACCCACGGACTCGTCGGCTTCTACACTTCCCGGGAATGATGACAATGGGCTTTTAGGAAATAGTCGGATTTCAGCAGTAGCAAAGGTCTATCTGGCCGATGTTGCTGATCATTTGCTATCCTATACCCAAGATTTGGATCTAATGAGGGGCAGCACAAAGAACATGATTGACATGATTTTCAACATCATATCAATCCAAAGTAGCGACGGCGTCAAGAAGCTTTCTCTAGTGACGGTTGTTTTTATGCCTCTTTCGTTTTGGACCGGCTACTTTGGTATGAATTTCCAGGGGTTTTCGTTACTCCAGGACGGAATCCCAATGTACTGGAAAATCTCCATTCCCTTTTCCATTTGTGTTATATTTCTGGTCATGATTAATTGGTTTGTTGAAATTTATAGACGCCTTAAGCGCTCCTTTAGAAAGAAGTGGGCCAGGCACCAGCGCAAAGTTGAAAAGAAACTGCGCAAAAAGGCAAAGAGGAAAGATTTGTCTTCGGTTTAATTTTTTTTCTTCTTCTTCTTCAGGTGATTTTCTTGTATTTTTATTTATTTATTTATTTATTTATTTATTTATTTATTAGATCTTGCGATTTTAAATATAATGTTTAATGTTTGTATTTTTATATATATACATATAATGCTTGATATTGAAAAAAAGAAAAAAAATATTATGTAATATATATTTTGCTAAGAAAAAAAAAATACACACATACACACCATCTCTTGAACACAAAACTCACGACGCGTCCCATGTTCAAGATTCTTTCAATTTTTTTATTGCCTCTATTATTATCTCAAGAATAATGCAAACGTGTGATGATGACGATGAATCAATACTTCCTTATAGAATTTCCACATCGACGCCGTCGCCAGCAGCACTTGCCGAAGCAATCGGGTATAATCCCACGCTAGTTCAGGACACGGCGTTTGCCGCGCTCCATGTGTTCTATCCGGCCTGTGTCATACTGCAGCTGCCGACGGACGCTGTTTTGAAGAGCCTGCTGATATTTCAGCAGAGCTGTCTGTTGTGGCCGTTTGAAGAGTCGCGGAAAATAGCACAGGAGCTAGTAAAGTGCGGCGGCCCCAACACTACCGCCAACACGAGCACCGATACCAGGCCCGCATACAGCTGTGGAGTAAGTGGCAAGGGCCCGAAGGAGGAGGGGGAGGAGGAGGGTGCCAATATGGACCGAAACAATGTGTCGGGGAGAATTGCGGCCGCCATGTATATCGCGTGTAAATTAGAAATGGACTACAAGCTTGATCCAATGACGTTATGTCATGTCATAACGGACCGAGTCGAGTCGATTCCCGTGTCAAAGTACCAGTCTCTGAGCAACAAGGATACCAAGGCGGGTCAGCGGCAACCCTCGGGATGGCTCACCGAGGTGTATCCTTCTGTGCTGCTTCGGCTCGAGCCTCAAGTGTTGGCCAGCGTGGGCTACAATCTCAACTTTGCTATTGAGGGCGGAGGCATAAGCAGTGCCACGCTGTTGGTTGGGTATACCAAGTTGTTTGAGCCGCCCTCTAATATGCCGCCAAAGTCGACGGGGAGAAGGTCTGGAGACTTGCGCGACCAACAGCCATCTTCGAGTGGCCGGCTGGCAATCCAAAGGTTTGTCAAAACCTCGTTGGCGATTTTACTGGAATCTCTGATTGGATGTCTGTGGATTCAATGTGTCCATCAACCTCCGACCATATGCTGCGCAGCAATGCATTTGGCAATGTATCAACAGCAGCAGCAGCAACAAGCTGGGGATCACGACAATGCAACGCCATATTTCGAAATTAACGTGGCCTCGTGGTGGAATGTGTTTGACGTCACCGACACAGACTTTTGTCACTGTTTAAGACTGATGCTTAATTCCCGAAAAGACCTGGCCTCTTTGGTTTGAGTAAAATTTGTTGGTATTTTTTTTTTTTTTTTTTAATATACCCGTATTTTTTTAGATTTCTGGTTTATTGCCATTGTTGTTGATATTTACGAATGACGAGTTCCGTCTAGCGAAAAGTTTCTTGAAACTTCCATTCAACGTATTTATGACACATTTTCCTGAAAAATTGAAAATATTTTGTAAAAAAAAAAAAAAAAAAAAAAGGCTTGTGGTGTGAGGCGGATGTGGCATAAACATTGAGGTCCACTATAATGTAAAAGTTGATTATGTGTCAGAGGTGAACAGGTAAGTAGCACAAATAACATAAAATATAATTAAGAGTTGTAGAAAAAAAAAAAAAAAAAAAAAAAAACTTCAATCGGGATGTTTATTTTATTTTATTCTTTTTTTTTTTTTTTATTATTTGTTGATGCTATATGTTGTTACGTATATACTTGCTCTATATAAATCTATTCAATGTGACCTTAGAGGTTTGTGATGAAAAATAAAAATAAAATGAGTTTCAAATGTACTTAATTTTTTTTTTTTTTTTTATTATGATTATATATATATATATTTTTCTTTTCAGTATAAACTCTACTATGTTATTTAGTAAACAATTTTGCCATGTACAAAGGAGTTTGTGTAGCAAAATTGAATTGTTATGTGAATATTTTTTTTTTTTTTTCTCAAGATCAAGATTGTGTGGTTGGCGAATCTTGGATATTATAACGTCGTTTCAGTTCCTGCAATCGTAATTCAGTCAACTTTATAGCCTCAGTCAATGTCTGTTCTCTAAACTTTGACTGAATTTCAGTCTTGTCATTGTCTGAGGCCGACTTATCCGACGCAGACTTCTTTTGGAGACCGGCAATTTTAATGGGATCCTTGCCCAGAAATTTAGCACGGTCCTCAACCCAGCTCCATAACAAATACTCTTCTTCTAATCGGATACGTGCCAGACGATCGCCATAGACTCCAATGTGGTAGTTGTGGTTGCTGGAGCTGCTGTCATACTTGTACTTCTTCTTGTTCTTTTTACCAAATGGCCACGACGACGCCAAGCTCAAGCCATGGGGATATTCAGATCCAAGTCCATATGGTGATGATGCTGCAAAATCTCTGTTTCGAAGTAGTAAAGAGAGAGAGTCATCATACTCATCATAGTTAGATTTCCCACCGCTGAAAAGCCATAATATAAGTATAAAAATAAGAACAAACCCCCATAATGGCACGGGGACCTTGTCCGTAGGGTTCGACATGACAACATCCAAAATCTGAGAAACAACGTTGGATTCTGGTTGGTTGTGTGTCTTCATAGATCTCATCTTGGCCTCTTCCTCCTCTTCTTCTTCCCTGCTCTTGGTAACGGCATTCTTGTTCTTCTTGTGCTTGGCACCTTTGGTCCTGGTGGAGGTTGATTTCTTTCTCGAGCTTGTTTCCTTGGACAAAGATTTAGACTTGACTGTAGCATTGAGTTCTGCAACAAGTGCTTTAGCAAAGTCCATTTGACCTTCTTGTGTACCCTTTTCAATAAACCCCTTAACAAAACTTCGTCCCGACCAATCGATCTTATAAGTGAGCATCAAGCTCGTGCGATTGTTGGGAGCCCATGACAAGGTATATCTGGTTTTGGTAACAAAGCTGTTACCACTAGGGACGTCTGGTGTTTGCGTGGTAGTCACAACCGAAACGGCGTGTTCCAGATCCCACTTTTCAATGTTATCGGTGCAAACGCATCTGGTTTGCTTAGGCCCGATTGAGCCATTAATAGGCTTTGTATATTCGTATTTACGATATCCTTCAGGTGACAACGAGCTAAAAGCACCGAAATGAGCAAGGTCGAAATTCTTTTGGTTATCTCTAGTAAACTTGGTGAGCCAAGTGACGTCATTTCCAAACAACAAATTTGCAACAACACCTAGTGGAGCGTTTATAACTTCGTTGACCAATAGCTTTTCGCCAGCGGCATTATAATCAAACTGCGGGTCCGTTGGTTCGTGTGTTTCAGGCCCCAGATTAGACACGGGCCATTTGCGGCCATCACCATCATCTCCACCTCCACCAGAAGCCCCGGCGCCTGAGCCACCCTTGCTAGAGGATCCACCACCAGCACCACCACCACCACTACCAGCGCCACCACCATTTGCTTCGCCATTGGACGAGCCCGATCCCTTTTTAGATTCCTTGTTTCCATCAGAGTGTGGTCGGTGTCCTCCATTATGCTCACCATCGCCATTGCCAGTGGACGCAGTTCTGGGAGCACGTGCAGTTTCACCAAATTCAACTTCAGAATCGATAGAAGAAATAAAAGAGGAATCCTCTTCATCGTCACCATCTTCCGAGTCGTCGTTATCATCATCATCATCATCATCATCATCAGAATCATCATCAGATTCAGAGCTATCATCTTCTTCATCCATAAATTTACTGTCATCATCATCATTTTCATCACTCAACGACTGGTCAGACTCTGGGGAAGAGGTGTCATGCATTATTTGTTCAGCTCTATTACCAACCTGTTTCCAAATGCTCATGAGAAAGTCAAAAACGCTATCTCTTGAAATGAAGCTGGCAAAGGAGTATCGATTGTGTAAAGTTTGAACCACAATACCATTAGGGAAAATGCCTGCAGTTGTTTTCTTTTCAAGACCGACAACTTCATCAAAGCCAATCACCAAGTTGGTGACCCAGCCCAACAGATTGGCATTGAAGCAAATGTTATGTTCAGAAACATACATGCGTCCTTGAATAAGAATTTCTTTGCTTAAAGCGCAGCTAAAATCGTCAAGCAAGAGATCGTTAGAGGGTAAAGAGCGGAAAATCTTGTGGAATTCCTGATCTCTCTTTCTGTTTGCGTATGCAAAGCCAACAAGATGGCCCTGGTAGGCGGGCTGTTTGACTCTCAGCATGGATGTTGGCTGAGAAACAGCACTGGGAGGAAAGTCTTCATCGGATCGTTCACCGTCACTTTGGACACTTAAACGAACGGGAGAAATATCCATAGACTTGCGGGATTTGTGGCCTCGGACAGAGCCAGTTGGGGAGCGGACAAAGTTGGTGGATGCATCACTAGACAAGTGGTCGTGTATGCTACGACGGAAAGAGCCACGTCTAGCCTTAAAGCCAGCCACACCGCCCGCATCATTTTTGGCATTGACGATTTGATCGGAACTTTGAGAGGTAGCAAGGGGGACCGAGGCACCCGCAATTGTAAGAGCAGAGGCAGCGATAGCAGATGAAATGCTATTTGGAACATTTTTATGCGATCGAGGGGCGGGGGAAGAAGAACGCGACCGACGTCTTTCCTCGGGTATATTAGCAGATGGGATAGGCAATTTTGAAGAGTTATTGGTAATATTGATATGATCGACATTATCAGGAGTATCGGGAGAATTAGAGAGACTGGTGGTATTTGTGATAGCATTAGCGGCATTGGTATTAGCAACGTTGGTAATGTTGGCAGTATCAGCAGCATCCAAAGTGTTAACATTGTTAGCTTTTGCGGGTGAATCACCGTTATTGAGTTTTGCAGTAGCAGTAGCAGTAGCAGCAGCAGCAGCAGCAGCAGCAGCAGCAGTAGCATTAGCATCTTTGTCAATGTTACTGAGGTCAAGATTTGACAGGGTACCTTCAGGATTAAGAACGGTAAACTGAGGTGTAGAAGTGCGAGCTGGTTGTTGGACAACAAGCTCAGGAATGTTTGGATGGTTGATGTTGATGTTACTAGTAGCAGTGTTGTTGTTATTATTATTATTATCATTATTATTGACAACTACATTTGGGTTGAGGCTAGGACTGTTATAGTACTGTTTATTTTGTGCAGCCGGTAGGTTTAAGCTAGGGATATTGTTAAACGAGCCAGACAATCTGTTTGCAGTGGACATAGAGTGCCTATTTACAAAGGCATCAGGATTAGAGTTTGAGTAGTCGTCATTATCAGGAATGGCCATAATAGTTGCAGGGGCAGGGGGGACAGTCAAGACGGGAGAAAGACCAAGAGCTTCGAGAGAAAGCTCACCTTTGCCAATGGTGTCTATTGAGGGACGGGGGGCATCGCGATGGACATCAGGAGAGAGAAAATCATCTTCGTTTGATGAGTGAATGGGATAAAGAGCGCTATCATTTACATCGGTTGTCAAGATTTTTTCAGCGTCCGTGTCATTGTCATAGTTGCTATTATTATAGCCAGAGGAGTCATGGGAGCGGAAAAAGGCGCCATCGGAAACAGAGCGTTTGTGTTCTAGAGTACGGGAGGTGGAGCCACGCAAGACGCTGCCAGCTGCCGAAAGCATGGAAGACAAGAACGATGTTCCTGTGTCATTTGAGGTGTTTGAAGTGGCAGTGGAGTCGGAGTGCTTTTTTTCAGACGAGTGTTTTGAAGGGATGCTTGAGTTGGATTTGGAAATGTGTAAAATCTCTGGAGCCGATTCCTCAACGTCGTTTTGGTAGATTGAGATGAGGTTTTCATGGCTAGAGTTTCCATCGCTGTTGTTATAATTATCTTTGGGGAAAGTATTTCCATGGGACTTAACTTTCGACAGGTGGTTTGTTCTATATTATTTATATATAGATATATATATAATGTCAGTTAAATATAAAAAAAAAAGTTGTAAAAACAAGCATACTTAAGTCTGGTGAGCTTCTCAGTCATACCACCCTCTTTATGTGGGCGTGAATCCCTAGCTAAGCTAAAGGTGATTTGAGAGACGTCCGACATATTTAGCTCTTTACGGTGGTTTGTCGGAAGCAAGTTCGAGCTCGAGAGAATTAAAAGAGTTATGGTGAATTATTTGAAAAAAAAAAAAAAAAAAGGAGAAAAAAAAATTGAGGAAAAAAGGTAAGTAATAAAGAAAGGAGGAAACAAAAAAAAAGGAAAAAAAAAAAAAAAAAAAAATT
>JAKTYK010000283.1:0-10551 GCA_030578655.1 Magnusiomyces starmeri
GTTGTTGTTGTTGTTGTTGTTGTTGTTGTTGTTGTTGTTGTTGTTGTTGTTGTTGCAATTGAGTTTGATATGGAGATTGATGTTGCTGCGGCTGTTGGTACGGATATTCGTGCTGGTGTTGTTGTGGTGCATATGGATGTTGCAACGCTTGATATGTGCCTTGTCCTTGATTCTGTCCATATCCACCCCGTTCGTTGCTCTCGCGTGACGTGTAATCATATCCAAACCGGCCTGCTCCTCGTGGACTGTTGCTCAGCAACGCCGCCAGCCCGGATACAGCATTTCCATGGGTCGTTGCAGATACAGACATTCCCGTTCCACTAGCAGCGCCTCCATTACTACCGCTGTTGCCTCCACTGTTGCTGTTGTTGTTGCTGCTGCTGCCGCCGTTGCTCGTACTATTGTTGTTATTCTCAGCGCCAGCAAAACCTCCTACTCCTGATTGAACTCCTCCACCACTCACACTAGCTTGATCAGGAGACCGGTAATACATGCCTGTATAAGACACGCCTGTCCCCATACCGTTGCCGTGTGGTGAGAGATGTGGCGTTGTCGACGTTCCATGGGTAGGAAGACCACCATGGGTGCTGCCAGAGTACAATGACCCAGGCACATTGCTTGGAGACGTCCCCGTTCTAACTGCACTATCTGCATGGCCTCCCAACGCTGATGGCATTGGCAAATAGTTACTCGAGTTGCTTAGTCCAAGTCTCATCGATGGCGCTGACGACGATGTATTATCGCTAGTTCCTACAATATTGGCCAGTGATGCTGGACTTGTATTTTGAGAAGTGCGGTAAGAAATTGGATGAGCTTGTGTAGACGACACATCTGGTGAATGTCGAATGTTGGACATTGGCGAGTACCTGCTAGTTAAAGTGTCCACTGTCGTAGCGCGTAGAGGCTGCAATGGTGGTAAAAATGTAGACTGTCCAGTAGGTTTGGTATTATAGTGCGAGGACAAAGAAGACGAGTAAGTAGATGATGACGCGACATGCGAGCCCGGTGCACCTTGGCGCACTGGATCATACCAAGATGACCGGTCGCTTGAAGGTTGCAACGGTGGTAATGCTGTGGAGCGAAGCGAAGATGTGTGAGGTTCACTTATACTGGGCTCAGGGTTGGGGATGGGATTCAAGATATTTGAGATCGAGTTTGTATTTTGTTTGCGTTGTGATAATGAAGCAGGTCCCAAAGCTGGGCTACTAGACCGATAGAGCGACCCCGTACTCGATGTTGAAGACGTTGGTATAGGAGCATACGCAGTAGCCGCCACTTCGGACAAGCTCGATAGAGATGGCATGCCTGGCGGTTTTTGGCTCGGTGCCCCCATAGAAGCGGCTGTATAGTACGTAGAGCTCCGAGTGTTGCCGCCATATGTCGACTGCCACGACCTTTGTTCATCTTGAGTTTTAGTACTATCCAAATGTTGTTGTTGTTGCTGTTGTTGTTGTGGATCCTTTTTACCAATCAATTCAGCTTGTTTCTTTTGTTGCTCAATAAGATACTCCTCTTCTCTTTGTCGTTCGCGTTCGTTCCGCTCAGCTTCCATTCTTGTTTCGTTAGATCCCCCGGTAGAAGCGCTGTTACTGCTAGGATCTAAAAGATTAGGAAGATTAGGCTTGGGAAGATAGTACCCTCCACTTCTTGAGCTACTACCAGCTCCAAAAGACGATGGATGGGGCAACTTGTATGATGGTTGCTTGCTAATGTTGGTCAAAGGTTGGCTATCTGAAGTGTGACCAGACGACAATGGAGGCAAGGTGTAAGACGACTCAGGAGTTTTGTGTTGCTCTTCATTGGCAGTTCTTAACAACTTTTGAATCGGCGATACTCTAACAGTGGTTGCAGGATATGTAGAAATAATGGAACTCTGTTTGGGTGATGATTCGGTGGCATATGGACGCGGCGGAATGTCGTGCTGCTTTCCTTCGGTTCCTTGGAAATAAGCCGGTACTTGGGTGGAAACAGGCGAAGGCAGCAAGTGTGGCTTTTGTTCAGAAGTTTGAGTAGCGGCTTGGGTTGAACTTGTTTGAGCTTGTAATGGTTGTTGAGATTCAAGCTGAGATTGTTCAACTTTAGTTTGTACTTCAAGCAAAGGTTTGGATTGTTGTTTAATTTGTTGCGGTTGTTGAGTTTCGGACGATGCTCTTGAATCTGTTTCTGCTTTGGCTCTGGCTCGAGCCTCTGCTTGTGCCTCTGCCTGGATTCTGGCTTGCATTTCAGCTTGTATTCTTGCTTGGGCCTGGGCTTGTGCCTGGGCTTCAGCCTGGGCTTGTGCTTGTGCTTCGGCCTGGGCTTTTGCTTGTGCCTGTGCCTGCGCCTGCGCCTGTGCTTGTGCTTGTGCTTGTGCCTGCGCTTCTGCTTCTGCTTCTGCTCGTGCTTGTGCTTGTGCTTCAGCTTGTGCCCGGGCTTGTGCTTCGGCTTGTGCATGTGCTTCAGCTTGGGCGCGTACTCTTGCTTCGGATTCAGCTTGTGCGCGTGCCAGGGCTTCCACTGAGGCTTGAGCCTGGGCTTCAGTTTGAGAGTCATGGATACCTTGACCTTTACTTTCAGCAAGACCAGGTCTCTGTAATCCAACTCCAGCCTCAACTTGACCTGGTGCCACTCTCAAGGAATTCTCAGCGACTGCATGTGACTGAACACCAATCTTCGGCAACCCAGTATTGTACAGCTGGAAGTGTCCCTGTGCAGTGTTGTCAGATCGATCTTTTGACTCATTACCAAATTTTGGTGTCAATCCCTTATGGTCTTCCTCATGACGACTCTTGTCCGCCATCATCTCATTATTTTCCATCTGTCCAGATTCTTGGACCATGGCGTACTGAGCATGATGCTGTCGTTTCTTGTCCAACGCACTCATCAATGCAACTTCCGCAAAGGCTGCTGATGGTTGCTGAGGAGGCAAAGGTGTAAATGGCATAAATGGCTCGTTCTTGGGGAATACAGTAGAACCATCATTGTTGGTAGAAACGTGTTGTTGTTGCTGCTGCTGGTGTTGTTGTTGTTGTTGTTGTTGTTGGAGTTGTCTGCTTGCAGCACTTTGAGCTTCCAAAGATGGGGTGCTCCTACCTCGTCGTCTCCCTGTGAAATGACTTTCGTCATCGTGAACAATCTGTGGAGGCACGGGGACAGGAAGCCCTGCTCGAATACGCTCGTTGGCATCCTCAGCAAGTTTTTCCCAGCCACGTTTAGCCGCATGTTTTCCATAGCAGTTCTTCACCATAACTTGGCTCTTAGACTTGAAATGTTTGGCTATTTGCTCCCAATTAGTTCCATAACTCAAAAGCAGCTTTTGAAACAAGTTAAGATCATTAACTGTCCAATAGCTAGATGACCGTTGTGCATGGGTACCTTGAGACTGAGATAAAGAAAGCTGATCACCAATATAGGCTGAAGACAATACAGGAGACTGTTGTGCTTGTTGCTGCTGTTGTTGGAGTTGCTGAACCTCAGACAATGGCGGCTCGACGGATCCTTGACTCAAATCGTCAAAGGTTTCAACTCCAGGCGTACTACTAGTTTCTTCATCCAGTTTCTTTCTTTCCTTGGATCGAGCAGAACGAGATGGCTTGCCATTACGAAGTTTCTTCGATAATCGGCTTCCTTCGACATGAGGCTCTTCTGATTCAATGGTACCATCGTCTGGACTCTTCCGTTTGCTAGGAAGCAGAGGCGAATCAGGCAAAGAGGCTGTGCTAGGGCTCCCAGAAGATACCACAGCAGTCAACCCTGTGGCAGTAGAAGCGGCACTGGATGGTGTTTCTTCTTGAGCCAAAACAAGAGAGTTGTCAGCTAATGGTTGTGAGCCAGCCGAATCGGACGTAGCTGAAGCTGGGTGAACAATAGGCGATGATATAGCGGTGCCTGGAGTAGACGTTGGCGCAGATGCTGGTGCAGATGCAGAAACTGGAACTGAAACTGGAACTGGACCTGGGGTTGTGGTTGTAGAAGCTGGTGTTGAAGCACCGGTTTCTGTTGATGTTGCTGTCGCTGCTGCCGTCGCTGCCGCTGCCGCTGCCGCAGATTCAACATTGGCTGCAACAACGGCCGCAGATGCTGCAGCTGCTGCAACCGAAGCCTCGTGTCGCTGCTGCCGTTCCTTTTGTTGTTTCTTGCGACCTTTTCTAGTAGTTCGTCGGTTCTTATTAAGTAACATTGACTTGTAGTCGACTTGTTTCTTAGTTTGATAATAATGTAAGACACAATCATTGAAGTTTCTCTTACCACCCATTGCTTTAGAAATGCGTCCAAATTGTTTAGGATAAAGGGTGTAAGCTTCACAAAAGGCCTCATGTTCTTCCGGAGAAAAGTTGTCAATGTTGTCTGTGATAAGGCGATGGTAAGGAATAGACTTGTCTTCAATGAAATTGTTGGTATTCACGTATCGGACTTCGTCCCTAATGATTGGATCAAAAATTAAACGAGGAACATGAGCCGATGTCAAGGTAGATCGGACAGAGGGGTCTTTAGCACTTTCGCGCTCAAAATTGGCAAGAATTTCCAAAAACTCAGCCTCACTGCGAACAGTATCGCCATAGTGAGTACGTCCTCTGCGATTGCTGCCGCCACTATTAGTAGACCCGGAAGAACTATTTCCAGGAGCCGAACTACCTGATGAAGAAGTATTATCACGGCCAGACGAGTTGGGTGAAGAGTCACGCGACTGGTTGTTTTGGAGATTTTGGGTTCGATCCAAAAATTCACAATACTTGAGCCAAGCACTTTTGATATCATTGAATTGCTTCTGGTAGATCAAGCTGTTGGCGTATAAAGTGGCTTTATGTTTAGAGATTGCATTTTTGAGAATGGGTTTTACTACCGTATTATGAATTTTAATGTTTCGTTGGTAAAAGGGATATAATGTCAGGGATTTGATAGGTTTGTTGGTTAGGTACTTCATATCCTTTACAAGTTCGTCACGAGGGAGTTGCATAATGTCATACAATCCCTTTTCAAGACGATTAAGGGGAAACATCAATGGCATCTCCTCCTCCTCTTCTTCTTGCTTGGCTTTTTGAATAATAGCTGCAGTAATAGCCTCCGATGATTCCTTAATAGTTATAGCGGTCTTACTTATTGAAGCAGAAGATGACTTGTCAAGATTTTGTGGTTTATCTGTACTTGAAGCAGTTTCAATAGTGGCAGTCGATTCGGCTTGCTTGTCACTACTGCCAACCGCATTATCGGTGAGTTGCGGACTCGCATCCCTGGAAGCCACAACAGCGGCGGAGGTCGACTTTTCAATTTTGACTTGTGGAATTTTCACAAAAGATTTTTCTTTTGTTGTTTTATCAGCAGGTGTAGTATCAGAAATAGATGTAGTCTAAAAAAAAATTAATAATATTATGTTAACATAAAAAAAAAAAAAAAAAAAAAAAAAAAGTTATAACTTACCGTAGCTGAGGTTGTTGTTGTATCTTTCTGATTAGATGTATCCTTGGAAATATCAATGGCTTTATTTTCATGTGTAGATTGGGATTCAGTTTCTGATTTTGATGATAATTTGGGTGATGATTTGGCAGAAACGGGTTCCTGTGCATCAAGCGAGCCTGCAGATTCAGGCTTTTCATTTTTCTTCTCTTTTGCGGGTGCTTCTTCAAGAGAATTGGAGGTTGCTGGCAACAATGGTGATGGCAATTTATTGTCATTGGTGAGTGACCTAGTTTCTGTGGAACTCTTGCTGGTTTCAAGTGTCTCCGGTTTCGTTGTTTTAGCAATATCACCTCCTTGCTCTTTACTTTCCACCTTTTTAGTCGTCGCGTCCTTAGTGCTAATTTCCTCAGAAAGGCGCTCCGACACGATAGAACTTTTGGAACTTGTAGCAGTAGTAGTAGTATTCGTAGAAGCATGTTCCTTATTAGATGAGAGTGACGACGATGTTGATGCTTCAAAAGTGGAGGATGACTTTTTAATAGAAACCGCGGGTAAAGGATTAGATGTAGACAGTTTCCCAACATCAGGCAAAGTTGCTGTTGATTTAGAACTTTCTTCTGCAGGCCTTGATTCCAATTGAGCCATTGAAGGTTCTGTAGTTTTTCCTGCTTCCTTGAGCTCCTTTTGTTCCTTGTCCTCCTTATATTCCTTGACTCCATCGTGCTTTTTCGAAATGTTTGAAGTTATTAGTGACGATGCGACAGGCTCAGAAATAGGTTTATTTTGTTTTGGCTCTTTCAAAGCCTTAAGTTCTTGACCTTTTGTAAGTTCCTGAGAATGTTTCGGTTCTTCAGGTTTTTTATGCTCTTTGGGTTCTTTGGGCTTTTCAAGATTTTTAGGTTCTTTGGGCTCCTTGAGCTCTTTAGCCTCTTTAATATTTTTAAGCTCTTTGTGTTCTTTAGCTTCATTATTATCTTTGAGTTGTTTGGGCGCCTTTGACTCTTTTAGGTCTTTTGGTTCCTTGAGTTCTTTTGTTTCTTTTGTTTCCTTAAGCTCTTTAGATTCCTTAGGTTCTTTTGGTTCTTTAGGCTCTTTAGGTTGCTTAAGTTCTTTATGTTCTTTGGGTTCCCTGGATTCCTTAGATTCCTTAAGTTCCTTGACGTCCTTGACCTCTTTATCTTCCTTGTGCTTTTTGTATTCGTTGGATTCGATAGATACTCCAGATCTTTTAGAATCTTTGGATTCCTGGACATCTTTGGATTCCTTGGTATCCTTGGTTTCTTTAGATTCCTTGATTTCCTTAGTTTCCTTAGATTCTTTAGATTCTTTAGATTCCTTCTCTCCTGGCAAATCACGTTGCGCCTTTGGTTGACTAGGTATCGAGCTACTTGGAACCGATCCAGATGGCGACTGCTCCAAAGAGCTACTTACCCTCAGACCCGGCTTCTCTGAAGGCTTATGCGGTCGGTCCTTAGAATCAGGCAAATGAAATTTGGAATGATAGGAAGGGTGTGTCGGTATGGTTTTCGTGGGTTTTGCTTGGTCGTGGTAATACTTTTTGTCCAACGTTGACTTGGGAGCAACAGGGACAGAGGAAGCATTTGATGTAGTTGAGGACAAAAGGGAAGAAAAGGATGTTGATGATGACGACGATGATGGTGATGACGAAGATTTGGGGGGGACAGAGCTTCGAGACGAGAATTTGTCGTAAGTTGTAGTCGAAGATCCCCTGTGATCATCTTTGGAAGGTGTTGTGGCTGATAAGCTAACACTTCTTCGTTTGATATCAGTAAAAGAACTGTCGTATTTTGACTTTGAATCCAATGATTTGTAATCAGAATATGTTGAATGTATAGAGTCTTCTCTTGATCTTTGGCTGTCACTTTGAAACGTCGAAGGAGCATAGTGGGGGGATTGCTGCAACTTGGAAGACGTTCTGCTAGACTCTGACTTTTCAGGTGTTGAGCTAAAAGATTGATGAGCCACTGGTGAGGTTAAAGAGGAAGAACGAGAACGAGGCGGAATAATATCTTTGGGTTTTCCATGAGGTTCATGTTGTGATGATGAAGACAAAGAAGATGAAGATATTTTTGAAGATTCAAAAGAAGGTTCTCGTTTTAAGTGTAAAGGCTCGTCATTCACGCCTTTACGACCAAAAGTGGCAGAGGGTAACGATGAATGACGACTCATCGACTTTGATGAACTAGAAGAGTGTGATGACGAAGGTGAGCTGGACGATGAGGGCCGAGATGAAAGAATATCATGTTTTGTGTCCCGAGGGCTGTATAAAGAGGGCGACCGTGGGGATGGGGGTTCAAGGCTTTTTGTTATAGTAGGCGGCTTTATTGACTGAGTAGGTGAATAAGAAGACGAGCCAAGAGGAGTTTTTCCTCCCGACGTCGATATCGGTTTTGGAGCGACGTCAATCTTATGCTTTAAAGAAGACTCTTTTGAAGTTTCTTCGAGTAAATGTGGAAATAGGTCATCGTCTTTCTCTAAATGTTTGGTCTTAGTTGATGTGGAATCAAAGCTATCTTTATGAGATTTAGAAGAATCATAAGGTAAATCGCCTGTTTTTGAAGAGCTCGATAAAGAACGTTTATGACTATGGTCATTTTCATTACGATCATGTTTTCCAGTAGAAGTAGGGGTGTCAGTAGTAGCAGCTGTTGTTGAAGATGAGGCAGTAGTAGGAGGAACAGTAGTACTTGCAACGGTATCCTTTTTAGACTCATGGTCATTCGAGGAGTTGTTTGGCTTGTTGTGATCTCTGACATCCTCATGTTTATGGTCATTATGTTTATCGTTATCATTAGTATTGTTATTACTACTACTGGAAGGCTTCTTCAGTAAATTTCCCTTTTCATTGGGTTTGTGGTCATTGACCGTGGAGTTTTCTTTAAAGCTTCCAATGACGCCGGCGCTAGTGCTAGTGCTAGTGCTGGTACTGGAACTGGAACCAGAACCGGAACCGGAACTAGAACTAGGTGTGAAATTTGTTGTTGTTGTGGTGGTGGTGTTGGTGGTGGCATTATCATGATGTGACAACTTATCTGTTTTGTAGTCTTTTTCTTTATGAGGATAAGAATGTGTATTATTTTTGTAGTCATGGTCATTAAGAGAATCTTTTGTTTTAGATTTGTCATTATCATTAGTGTGAGCATTAGAATGACTTGAGGAAGAGCCGTCTGAAAGCGAGGCACTAGATTCGGATGCCACTTTGCGCATAGAAGTGAGCTTGGAAGATCTATAGCTGGATCCGCCGCTACCCCAGTCATGGATATCGTCTCGGTAAGATTTTGGTCCTGGTCGATCAGCTAGACTGGCCCCGCTTACAGGCAAAACGGAATCCTTTGGTCGTAGCGAGGATGAATAGGATGAGATGCTAAGATCGGATGGCTTATCACGTAAATAATCATGTGCTAATAGGCGTGAGTCGTTAAGAGAAGACGAAAGTGACTGCGAAGATGAAGATGAATATGGATCGCGCAAAATAGGACCGCGCAAGTACCGATCTCCTCTTTCATATCTATCGCGAATATCACGAGGGTCTCGAATGTCTCGAATATCTCGAATATCTCGAATGTCTCGACTATCGCGGATATCGCGAATGTCGCGCATATCTCGAACATCTCGAACGTCCCGAATGTCCCGCATGTCCCTCATGTCTCGAATGTCTCGAATATCTCGTATATCCCGCATGTCTCGTATGTCACGAATATCGCGAATATCTCTGGAATCGCGAGGGTCGCGGACGTCTCGCGGATCCCACCAAGACATTCTGTCAGATCGTTCTGGGCGGTCCAATCTGTCTAGTCGGTCGAGTCGATCTCGGTCTCGATCCCGGTCTCGGATTCGATCTCTAATAGGCATGTCGCGGTCTTGTTCACGAATGCGTAAGTCACGATCTCGATCACGGTCGCGGTCTCGGTCTCGTTCCCTGTCTCGGTCTCGTTCCCTGTCTCGGTCTCGTTCCCGTTCTCTTTCTCGTTCGCGTTCGCGTTCGCGTTCGCGTTCTCGTTCTCGTTCTCGTTCTTTATCGTGATGCGCATTGATAGGTGAAGAGCTCAAAGGAGGTCCTGCAGAAGATATCGAACCAGAGCTTGCAGAGTTGGTATTTGAATTTGTCGATCCGGACGACGGTGGTTCATGAGTACTGGCATTACTAGTATTGCTTCCGCTGCTTCCGCTGCTACCGCTGCTGCTGTTATTATTATTACTGGTATTGTTATTAATGCCCTTGTTAGTATCGGCTGTTTCACTGTTAGTCGGGTGATTAGAAGATGATGATGATGACGATGATGATGACGTAGATGAGGTTGTTGTTGTGGATGATGATGCAGATACTGGTGCTGGTGCTGATGCTGGTTCTGGTGCTAGTGCTGGTGTTGGTGCAGTTGTCGTTGTTGGAGTTGAAGTTGCTGATGTTACTGCAGTTGTCGTTGTTGTTGTTGTTGTCGCTGTTGATGGTGGTGGTGGATTGGAGGTTGAATTTTGATTTGTGGTGTTTAAATTAGTAGACGACGAAGCTATGCTATTTGAAGATGAATGTCGACTTCTGGTACGATCCTTTTCGCTGTTTCGTTCACGTTCACGTTCACGCTCTCGTTCTCGTTCACGTTCACGTTCACGCTCTCGTTCTCGTTCACGTTCTCGTTCACGCTCTCGCTCACGATCCCTTTCTCGCTCTCGTTCCCGCTCACGCTCTCTATCTCGTTCCCGGTCCCGATCTCGTTCTCGTTCACGCTCACGCTCTCGATCGCGGGGTCTGTCGCGGATTCTATCCCATTCTTTGGGATCGAGGCCTCGTCTACCAACACGCAAATAGTCTCTAGTATCACGTTCTTGTTCCCATCTGTCCCACGGCACGCGGGTGGAATAGCTAGCCGAGGGGGGAGGGCCATGTAAATGATGATGAAATGGTTCAGGAAATGAAGATGAACTAGAAGGAGTGCTACTTCCCGGTCCGCCGGAGGATAGAGATCCAGAGGGGAGGGAAGAAGAGCTGGAAAGAGATAATTGCTGGGGTTTATGAGGAAGTGGATGGTCGCCGGAAGTAGCCGCACTACTGCTCCCGCCTATATTATTACTACTGGTAGAGCCACCACTACTATTGTTGTTGCTGCTGCTACTACTACTACTACTACTACTACTACTACTACTACTACTACTACT
>JAKTYK010000284.1:0-10522 GCA_030578655.1 Magnusiomyces starmeri
AACAACAACAACAACAACAACAACAACAACAACAACAACAACAACAACAACAACAGCAATATCCTCAACAACAGCAACGTCAAAGCCTCTCAGATTATCCTTCTTCCTCCTCTGGCATTCTGTATTCCTCCCAATACACCTCTCCCGTCACTGAGTCTTTCCCTCATCAACAATCGCAGCCTTCTCCTCCCCACAGCCGTCTCTCTAACAGTGGCTTGGGTTACAGCGCGTTGGAAGACACTTCTTTGTCTCATATCAATGGTTCCTCCTTTGATTCTTCCTCCAAGAAGAGAGCTCGCGAAGCCACTAATGACTTTGTGGAATCAATGAAGAGATCCAAGATGCATCCTGTTTATAACAGCGATGTCGCTTCCCGCTTGTCTGCTGTCGAGCCCTTTGTTAACTTGGGATCTTACAACAGTGCTGCTGCTGCTGCTGCTACTGCGTTTGCTACCACCCAGAATGACTATAGATCGTTGTCCTCGTTCAAGTCCCCTGAAAAGCTTATGGAGGCTGATAATCTTTTGTCTCAGTTGTCCAACAGCATCTCATCTCAGTTTAGAGGAGGAGGAGGAGGAGGAGTCTCGGGCAATGACCAGTTCCGCCCTACATATCTCGATGCCCCACAGACTCCAGTCTCTGGTCTTACGTTACCGTCAAATGGATATCCGTCCACTTCTTCTTGTTCCAACGGCTCGTCTGTTTCCACATACAACTCACTCCCGTCCCAAAACACATCTTACACTGGCTCTCTCAACCTTCCTGTCACACCCCCAGAGGCTTCTCAACTCTCGCTGTCTTATCCTACCTTTTCTACTTCTGCAACCTCTTCTTCCCCAAGTACTCAAGGTTCTGGTTCTTTCAGCAACTCTGTCGGTTCTCAATACAGTAATCCTTTGTACGCTGGTTCGTCATCGACAGCGTCATCGACAGCGTCAACGTCAATCTCAGCGTCGTCGTCGTCGTCGTCGTCGTCGTCGGCTTTGAGCAACTCTACGTATTCCTCTTCTGGAACAAGTAACTATCCTCAACTTGGATCAAGATACGAACATGACAATGGGCGCCGGTTCTCTGTTGGTGTTTTGCAACGTAGCTCCAAGCATACGGTTGCCGAAGCAGTTTCTGCAGACACTACGAACAGCGACGATGTTGATGGCCTTGTTTCTGGTCTTTCATCGCTAAAGGTTTCTGAAAAGACAAGCACGATTGATGTGTCGCAAGCCGAGCACCATTTGCAAGTGATCAACGCCATGCGCAAGATTATTGCTGAGATGCTTGACTCGTATGTGAGTGAAGATGATGACAACAAGGAGAATGTTGATAAAGTCAAGAAGGAGGAGGCCAAGTTCAAGGAAAACGACAAGAAGATTCAGCCCAAGGCTGAGACATCTCACTCCCTTTATCCCGCAATTGCTGCTTTTTGAATATATATATTACAAACTTTTAATTTTTTTTTAGTTTAACTTTATTTTTTTTTTAAACTTTTTATGATGGTTGTGTATTTTTATTATGTTTATGTTTTTTTTTTTTTTTTTTTTTTATATTTATATAAATAAAAATAATTATTTATCAATTTATTGATTATATTTTTATTCTTTTTTTTTTTTGGTGTATATACAGAGAGAGAGATAATGGGGATTTTTTAATTTACTTATTTTATTTTTCAAACAATAATTTTTTTTTTTTTTTTTCGTTTTTTCTTTTTTTGTTTTTAAAAAAAATTTTTGCATCATTTGCTTTTAATCATTTTTTTTTTTTTTCACTTTCTACCCTTTTTGGACGAGGCCTTCTTTTTGTGCGAGGCCGCGGCGCCGTTGGTCTTCTTGGCCTTGGCGGCAGGAGCGCCGGCGTCGTCGCCATTGATGTATCGCACCAAGTCGTCCAAACTCAGCGACTCGTCGACAGCACCAGCAGGACCGGCAACACCGGGCTTGTTCGTATTTGTCTGTGCCTGGGCCTGTGCCTGGGCCTGGGCTTGTGCTTGGGCGTGGGGGTGTGCGTGGTGCGAGGCTGTGCCGACGGCTCGGGTCTTGCGGCTGTTGCTGGCGCGCAGGGCAGCAGCAATGGCCTGCTTGGTGGAGTCGCCGGGGGCGGTTGCGGCAGCGGTGCCGGGGGCCGGGGCGCCGGTGGCCAGGCCCATGTCGGCGGCGTTCTTGATGGCCAGGTCCAGGTTGTCGACCCACTTCTTGCACTCGACGGTGCTGGCGTCCTCGTCGCCGTTCAGCTTGCGGAACACGCCGTACGCCGTGGCCATGGACGCCCGCGCGCCGTCCAGATCCGCCGTCAGCAGCTGGAACTGGGCCACCTGGTAGTGCGCCGACGCAACGTGCGCAGACTCCGCGCCAAAGAACCGCTCCGACAGCCCCAGGCCCTGGCGCAACAGCTCGAGCGACTGCTCCCGCAGCCCGTACGGCTGCAGCATCGTCACAAGGTTGTTGATCACCGTGATGGTGTCGGGCTGCACCGCGCTCCACGTCGCGTTCATGTGGCGGAACACGTGCTTCGTGATGGCAAACGCTGCCGCCGTGTTGCCCGCCCCGTGCTCGAAAATGGCCAGGTTCTGGTACACCTGCAGCGTCTCCCCGCTGTCCGTGCCTGTGCACCGCTCAAACAAAATCGCCGCCTTGCGGCCCAGCGCAATCGCCATCTGCGAGTCGCCCGCCTCTTGGTAGATGAGCGAAAGCTGGAAGTATGCCCGTGCAACCTCAATGCTAACGGGCCCGTACACCTGCTCGAAAATGCTCACCGACTCGTCCAAAAGAAGAAGGTTGTTTTCCTTGTTCTCGGGCTCGCGGAAGAACCCGATGCGGCCTGTCTCCAAGGCCTCCTCGGCAAGCTGACTCTTGCAGTGCGAGAACTTGACTATGGGAACAATGTTCAACAGATCCGTATGGTGGAAAAGCGTGGGAAGAAGGTATGGCTCAGGGGCCTTAAGACTACTTTCTCCATTACCAGCATCAGCGCCAGAAGTGTTGTTGGCCTTCTTGGCCTTCTTCTTCTTTTGGCTTGCCTTCTTGTCCGATCCATGACCATTATGATGATGATGACCGTTGTCTGAAATGTTTTCGGTATGGATGTTGGGAGGTGCATCGAATACAGAAACAAGCTGGTAGTAAGGCTCGGTGGCTTCAAAGTCGTACTTTCGGGCCTTCCATTGAAGACCGCACTTGATGGAAACCTCTCTAAAGACAGCTCTGTAGTTGACGGTTTCGTACCAGTTCTCGGGAAGCTTTTCGAATCTGAATCTGCACTTGGCCTCACGGGCAACTTCCTCGCGGATGCTTTCAACAGTGATCTTTCTGATGGAATCAAAGTCGGTGTCAGGGTAAAGAGCCTCGAGACCCTTGGGAATGTCAGGCTGAGGTGATGAGTTGAGCTTGAATCCCATGAGGGCATTGAAGATTTGGGTGATGACGTACGGGATAACCTCTCTCTTGTAGGAAGCAATGTGGGCGTTGATGACGTGCTTGACGGAACGAGAAATGATTTCGGAGAAAATGAGGTTTTCGAGGGGCTTCAAGATATCATCGGACTCGGAAACATGCTTGTAGAAGAGACCGAGGTAACGCAAGTTGACACCGCGCTTGTGGAGCAAGGTGGTGAGTTGGGCACCGTCAAAGGGAAGAGGCACAATGTTGAGCTTGAGCTCTTGGATGAGTCGGGGAATGACGTTATCAACAATAAGAGCGGAGATGGATCGGATTTCTTCGGCATCCTTTTTGTATTGTTCTTTGTGGGGGCCCTCGGGAATTGTTGAGAGATCAAAGGGAACATCTGGGTTAAGAGTGAACATACTCAAGGCCTTTTCAGAGATTTCAATCTTTTCGTCCATGGTAAGCTCAATTTCTTCTTCCTTTTCTTCTTCTTCCTTTTCTTCTTCCTTTTTCTCTTTCTCTTCCTTTTTGTCAGATTCAGAAGTCTCAGCATCATCAGCTCCCTTCTTTTCCTCGGTAGTGGTGGATTCCTTCTTCTTGTCTTCTTGCTCAGGCTTTTCAGTTTCCTTTTCAGCCTTCTTCTTTTCAGCCTCTCGTTCAGCCTTCTTTTCAGCAATCTTCTCGTCAATAAGGGTTTGAGTTTTTAATCTCCACCAAATATCAATTATTTCAGGTCTAAGTGTAGGAACAAGGTGAACGTAAGGATTCTCAGTGTCATTGGCAACAGAGTCAAGGAATCCCAAATCAAGAGGTGTAAGACGTTGGAGATCCAAAATGTATTTTCTATTGTCGGTACCCTCGACACCGGTAAGAGTGCCAGGGGTGACAAGCTCGTAGTCCTTACCAGAAACATCAAAGACGGTGTGCTTTCTGACATGGTAAGCTTTGGCGATGGCCGAGAGGGGCTCGACAAAGGATTCCTCGGTGCCAAAGGATTCATTGTTGTCAATGGTACCATACTTGATATGGGTTTCGTCTTCAGGGAGAGAGCGGAAGATACCAGGGACGGGGGCTTGAGCAATGACTCTGTGGCCAGCATAATCAACGACGGTAGTGAGGACGGTGAAGATGTCTTGGAAGTCAAGCTTGTTGACAAAGTTGTTGTTTTGCAAGTCCTTGGAAACAACATATCTGGCGGCACATTGGCCACCTTGATCTTTGTAAACTTCGAGGGGATCGGTAGCAAAGGAGTAGAAGATGCCTTCGTGGAGATAGATGCTTCCGTCGGGATTCTCAAGAGGGTTGAGGGGAGGCAGGCTTCCCTCGACGATGCTGATGACGCCGTGGGTAGCGGCTTGGGCAAACTCAAAGGATATCTTGTTGAGGAGACGGTCGCGGAGGATTCTGTTGTAAAACACGCTCTTGTCCATTTCGCGGGCGGATTGGAACTCGTCGTTCCATTCGCGGCTGGCGGGAGCGAGATCAAGAGCTCTGGTAAGAGCGTCTTGAGTTCTTGCGGGGTCAGCCTTGTTGACGGGCTCATGGGTCAGCCAGGGGGTATTAAGGAAGCAAGAGGAGGAGTCGAGATATGCTTGGGGGAGAATCTTTGCGTAGGCTTCTTGGTTCTTTTCCAAGATCTTGGAGACGTAGGGAGAAAGTTTTTTGAGGAGGTTGAACAAGGAGTGTTCGTGGTAAACCTCGCCGTCGATCAACTTTGGAGAAGGATCGAACCAATGAGCGGTTGAGTTGCAGACGTAGAAGCCGGAGGTGTGGGCGACAATGTGGTAGATGTCACCCTCGAGGGTGGTTGCTGTGAGGTAGGCGATGTGGCCCTTTGTGGCGAGATGTGGTGGAGGTGGGTTCCATTGTGAGTAGTGGAGGTAGTGGACGGCCTTCTTTCTTTCGGGGAGATCCTTGGGAATGAGATCGGCTGGAGAGACTGGGGCGGAGAAGTCGTCGTCGGTAAGTGCGGCGGCCTTGAGGGCGCTGGTTTGGACAGACTTGTCGGTGTCGACATCGAGGCCCTCAATGTCGTAGAAGGAGGTTTTACCGGCGGCGATGACGGCGTAGGAGTTTGTTCCGTTGACGTTGTTGTCGTTGGAGAAAGAAAGGAGTTCACGGACTTTGGTGATGTGACGTTTTGTTTCGATCTCGTTGTATGGTTCGAGAACAGATTCCAAGACACCACCCTGGCTGCCATTTTCCAGCTCAAAGAACTGACCATAAGAGGGAAGGACTTGGCCGTTAAGTTTTAAGCTGAAGCAAGACTCGGTATTTTGATACTTGAACTCAGAGATGTATTGTTTGATTTCTTGAAAAGCATCAGTTTTAGAGATCTATAAAATAAAAGGAGAATGTTAATTTTTTCATCAATAACAACAACAACAACAACAACAACTAACATACGCGCATAGTAATAGGCGATCCATCAGATTCGGTACCGATTTGGAGCTTGACGGTGTATTCTATAGGAGAGTTAGAATCAAATTGATTAAGAGATCAAAAGAAAGAAAGAAAAAAAAAATGGAGAAGAAGGGTTTTAATTTTTGAGTAATGAAAAAGAAGCATACCATCTTCAGCGGGAGATTCCTTTTCATTGGATGTAGTTTGAGCAGAGGAGTCATTTGAAGAATCAGCTGGCGAATCAGCTGGCGAATCAGCTGGAGACTGAGCTGGAGATTCAGTCTCTATCTTCTTTTCTTGAACTTCGGACATGTTTTATTGTTATTATATATATAAAAAAAAACCCCCTTCCAAATGTTGTGATATATAATAATAATAATAATAATAATAATAATACTAGTATTACTATTACTATTGACGGGTTGTGAGTAGTATTCTAGTCGAATTCAATGCTAGAATTTCAAATCAATGCAAGAATCCAAACTGTACGATCTGTTGCTGGCGGGATTCTATAAGTTCCCTAAACAACAGGAGACAAACAGGACAGTAAAGATGAAAAATAAAGAGAATGGATTAGATGGATGAAGATTTTTTCTTTCAAAAAAAAAAAAAAAAAAAAAAAAAGGGGGGGGAAAAGGAAGAAGTTTACTAAAATTTTAAATTTTATTTAAATATTTTTTATTTTTTTTTTCCCCACTACTACCGGAACCAAAAAAAAAGAACTCGAAAAATTTCACAATTCTATTGGCAGAAACGGCAAATTCCAATTATTTCAATTTTTTTTTTTAAAAAAAAAAGTCACTCGGTTCTAATTCATAAAAAAGAGCAAAAAATAAAATAATAATGACCTATTGAGTAAAATTACTCGCATTCTACAATTGTAATAATAGTCATAATTATAGTAATTTTTGCCATTTTTTTTGTTTTTTTTTTTGTTTTTTTTTTTTGGCTCGTTTGGTTTGTCATTTTATAAAAGAAAATCATTCATTATATGGTACATAAAAAGAAGAAGGAAAGAAAGAAAGAAAGAAAAAAAAAAAGTTGGGGTAATTTTTTCTTTTTTCTTCAAAATCGTTTAGTGGGCAGCACGTCTGGACTCAGCAATGATCTTGTTCATCTTCTCAACTTTAGCCTTAGCACGGCCAAAGGTACCGAGTTTCTTCTTAGCGAGCTTACGGGCACGCTTCTCTTGAGAGTTACGGAGTAATTCAATAACACGTCTCTCGTAAGGAGCAAGACCAGCAACCTCAGAAATGATATCACGGACAAAGGCAGTCTTAGCAGAAACTGTCTTCTTTCTGTTGAAGCGGGCAGCAGGGGTTCTAGGGGTGACCTTGTGGCCCTTGTTAGCGCCGATAGCGATTCCTACAAAACAATGGGTATAATCATGTTAGATAAACTGTTATTTTTTTTTTTATTATTATTCTTATTACTTCTTTATTTTAAGGATATTCCGTCGTATAAAACATCGATAAGAATCAAACAAAAAATCGCAGATTGTCGACGTACCTGACTTTTGAGCGGCCATTTTTATCTATATGTGATATATATATATATATATATAGGGTATGGATGGGCTTGTTGGTGGTCGAGTCCGATCTCAAGGTAAGTAAAAGAGGGGGGTAAAAAAAAAAAAAAAAAAAAAAGCCAGTAACAATAGAAAAAAAAAATTTTTTTTTTTTTTTAGAAAAGACTAAAAAGGTTTGTGTGAAAGTGAAATTTCATCTGGTTTAGGGTTATTGGAGATATAATATACGCAAGCAGTCTGAAATATACGCGTGGGCTGCATTGTTGTTCTGCTTATTCTGCTTGTTCTGCCGCACCATACAAAAGCACAACTGTAGGCATACCATACACACACACATTAAAGTGTTTCCCTTTTGGGAATCAGTTGTGACTGTTTTCTATTCTATACCTTTGGTCATGTGACAACCATTTACTGAGTAAAAATATCTACTTACTTATTGATATTTGAATATTTGAATATTTGAATATTTAGATAATAATGATGATGATAATGATATATATATATATATATATATATATTAATGATATATATTATGATATATATATATATATATATATATGTATTATATACAATGAATTGAAATAAAACAAAAAAAAAATCTAATCTCATTTTATTTCGTTTATACAGATATCTTGGAAAAGTCGTAGCCATGAGACTCCAAGGCAGCCAAAATCTCTTCAATTGGCTTGCTGGCATATGTCTTTAAAAACTTGTAATACGAGCCTGTGCCAATCTTGTCCTGCTTGCTCTTGAGAACACTCAACAGCTCCTTCAACACCTTCCGCTTGCCAACGCGGATCTTATAAGTCTCCCCTGTCGTCTTTGACACGTGGTTGAAGTAAACCGGAAGAGTCCCGTCTCCCTCGGGCTTCTCCACCACCTCAATGATCTTGGGCGCCGTCTTTTCTTGGGCCTCCTGCTTCTTCAAAATCCGGTATCTCAGTTTCCATCCTGTCGGCCCAATCTGCTTTATCCGGGCAGCCTTGTCCTTGGTCAAGTACCGGTCGATACCTCCCTCCTTTGTGATTGTGCGCAAAACACGGGCCGTCGTTTTGATGTTGATGTCTCGTTGCAACGTCTCGCTCCACAAAAGATGGCGCGACACATTGGGCAGCCACGATCGTCTGCTCTTGTTGCGAAACTCAGAAATCTGGTTGCCGAATTGGATAATGGCGCCTCCGTAAAGCCCCTTGTCCGCCTGCTTGAACCATCTAGACTCGCCGTATGGATAGGGTGGGAACTCGGGAACCTCCTTGGGCAGAAACCGGCGGGGCAGGCCTGGGGTTAGTGGTAAAACCTTCTTTTGTACCCGTCTAGTGATATGGGCATAGAGCTTTTCGCACACCGGTGATGTAGAAAATGCGCGACTACTGCCTGATGTTGCTGTTGCTGATGCTGATGCAAAGGCTTGTGTCGAAAAGCCCACCGCTCGTAAATTCAATAGCATCTTTAATTTTTGTGTTTGTTTTACTCCAATAGTTGTAGATACATATATATAAATATATATATATTGATGAAAAATTGGGTGGTGAAGGAGGTTTTTTTTTTTTTTTTTTTTGTTGGAGCACAAGTGATGTAAGGGTGTGCTTTGTTGTTGGTGTTGTTAGGCTCAAAAAGTCTGCTGGTCTTATTCTTCGTATTGTATAAAGGCCAAGAGCATAATATATATATATATGTATTTTTTTAACATTTTAATATTTTTTTTTGACTGTTTGTTTTAGAATGAAAAAAAAAAAGGGAAAAATTAAAACAGCAACTGTAACTGGGAAAAAAAATAAAAACAAAGGTAAAGATCATTTCGACTAAAGCCGATACCATTGTAGTAGTAGTAGTAGTATTGAATTGTTTAAAAAAAAAAAAAAAAAGTTGTTATTTTTTTTGTTTGTTTCCAGAAAACTAAGAATCTGGAAAATGGTCATTATCGTTTAATTTCAAATCGTAAGTTGTCTAGAATTGCTTGTTCTTAGAAATCATATCAGTCTTGTAGAGATAGAACTTGGCCATTTCATAAGACGTCCAGCAGATGGCAGTGGATGGCATATTTGAAACAATTCTGGGTTTGAGACCTCTCAAAAAGCCCTGCATACCGTAAGTGTTGTAGACATATCTAGCGCCATCAAAAAATGAATTGAGCTTTCCGGCTGTTTCTCTAGACAGTTGTGTTCCCTTTGTTTGAAGAACAGTTTTAACTACATCAAGAGGTGTAGTGATTGCAGCAGCTGATGTGCCAGCAATGCCACCGGCAATACAATGACCCAAAGGATCATATTTCCGCTCGGGATTAAGAATCTTGGATATTGTGTCATAAACCATGAAATTGCACGCCGCAAAGGGTATATTCATGGCAAGTGTAGTTGGATAAGAAACGTAAAAAGCACTCAAGCCTTCCGAAGCATATGTTTGACGGACACAAGTCATAACATTTGGGTACTTTGTAGAATTAATTTGCATTCGCTGTTTAACAACATCGAAAGGATTCATAAGGGCATCTGACGAGATAGTAGCAGCGGCACCTGCAACCGCAGAAACTATAGGATGATGCTTTGTGTGGTCATCGCCACCTAGTGAGCTTTTGACAGCCTCAAACACACCGAAATAAACGGCATGTGCGGGGCCTGCTCCCATGATCATGGATGTAATACCTCGCCAAAGTGAAAATGCACCTTCAGTAGCAGAGATTTTAGAGACGGCATTGACAATGCCACTATATAGGTCTTTGGTGGTGGCAACTTGCATTCGCGTCTATTAATACAAATTTCAAATTTGAAGGCTCATTAGTTAATGTTATTCCATAATATTTTAGATTTAGTAAACGGAGCGTGTATCTCTGGTCTCGGTTATAATCATTAATAACTAGTTGTTGTTGTTGTTGTTGTTGTTGTTGTTTTTTTCAGTATTATTATTGATTCGGGGTATAAACTCTCCTCCGAAAATCGGTCTTAAATTCCCGATCTAAACGACCATGCATTATATTTGAACCACCACACAAATTTTTAATCTGTTGAAGAAAAAATGAACATTGAAAAAAAAAAAAAAAAATTGAAAAAAAGAAGGAGTTTATTCGAAAGAAAGGAAGAAAGAAATACAAGTATAGGTAAAAAATATAGATATATTATTGTTTGTTTTGGAATGTTTGGAGATCGATAACGAGTTCACAGTATTTGCTTGTAAAAAAAAAAAAAAAAAAAATTATAACGGAAGAGCGGCGTGTATGGCA
>JAKTYK010000285.1:0-10518 GCA_030578655.1 Magnusiomyces starmeri
AAAAAAAAAAAAAAAAAAAAAAAAAAAAAAAAAAAAAAAAAAAAAAAAAAAAAGGAGGAACAAAAATCGCAAAAAAATAAAAAAAAAAAATTAAAAATCACACAAAAAATAAAAAAAAAAATAAAAATAAAAAAAAAAAAAAAAAAAAAAAAAACTCAAACACAAACTCAAACAAAAACTCAAAATTCTTACGGGTATCCAAAATAAAAGGTAAAATTTCTTTTAACAATCGTTTTCGATATCTGTTTACAAAGAAAAAAAAATAAATAAATAAAAAGCTTCAAGAGATTATGCTAGCGAAAGTGATGAGACTGGACTCAATTATAACATAAGACTGGAAGACAACAAATAGGCCGGACAGATTATAGGGTCTGTTTTCACCTACAATATCAACAAAAACAAAAGCCTCAATAATTTTATATAATCATAAAATAAATATGATTATTTTGAATTTTCTTTTTAAATTTTTATAAATTTAAAGTTCTAAGTCCCGATACACATAAATGCTTCCAAATACATTCGTTCTTTGTGATTTTTAAGGGAGAAGAAAAAAAAATAAAGTGAAAGTTAGAATCCGAGAATGAGTTGACCATGTAAGCATTTGCCGTAAAGATATATACTCGGAATTAAAATGGTGTTTTATATAAACCGAATTTTTTCTATGATGTAATTTATAAATCTTGACACTGATATATATATTTTTACATAGGTAGTTTTAAGACCTAGGTATAATCATTAAAATTTCTTGATTATTTTTTTAATAACAAAAAAATCTTTCTTTCTTCAATTCTAGCCGATGTTTAGGCTTTCATGAGTTTTTTTTTCTTTTTTTTTTTTTTTGATATTGATCAAATGAACTTGATGATCAACAATCACGATATATATAAAAAGTGGTCTTCTATGCAACAATGTAAAACCTTTTCAGCTTCTAAAATTTAGCGATATCGAAACCTTTGTACTCAGTTATTTCACACACAGAAACAGAAGAAAAATAATTATACTATATATATATATATATATATATAAATTTCAAGGGAATTGGCTTATTTAGGATCATAGTAAGCCAACAACGGTATATTTGTGTAAACCTCTGAATCACTTAAGATTGTTTGTAAAAACAATCATGTTATCACAAAAAAAAAATAACAATATATATAATAACTTGAATAGTTGTTAATTGTATAAATATTTGCTATCGAAAAATTAACTCAAAAAAAAAAAAAAAAAAAAAAAATTGGTATGAGAGAATTTATTATTTAAAGGTAATCGAGTATTTATCAGAATTTTTAATTTTAAATGACAAAAAATATTACAATATTACAATCTGACAAGTTTACTAAGATGTACTATAAAAAAAAAAAAAAAAAAAGAGGGGGAGAGGCGGGAAACAAGTTGAAACAGCAGAAAAGCCAAAAAACAAAAAAAAAAAAAGGCAAACAACTTTACTGAGTCAAAGTAACATTCTGTTCTAAAAATGGGTACAGTCACGAGATCAAAAGAAAAGGAGCAAACGAAAAATACTACAACAACAACAACTGGACAACTGACAGATAAAAAAAAAGGAGGGGGAGAGGGGGAAGAGAGAAATATCAAAATGTAAGAAAGTGTAATTACTGTATTATATTATATTATATTTTATTAAAAGATTAAGATAATGAAGATGATAATCACCCGGGTGATTAAAATTTTGATTGTAGTGGTATTTTTCAAGTAAAAGCAGCATCTTAAAGAGGTTCATTTTATTAGCTACATTGGTGAAAAAAAAAAAAAAAAGTTGAACAAAACAATCATAATGCGGGTAGTTGGCGCGTGCTGGATGTTGTGGTTGTTTTATATAAACAAACGGTTGCACAACGTGGGGTAACGAGCAGAGATCATTAGGTCTCACGGCTGAAAATTAGTGATAATGACACTTTTGAACAACAACAACATGTGTTATGTTGGATTTGGATTTCCTAACGTTCACTCAAATAAAAAACAGTTACTGTTGTTGCTTTATTATTATTATTACTATTATTATTATTATTATTATTACTTATTTTATTTTTCATTTCCCGTGATTGTCATTAAACTAACCTGAAAGTTCTTCATCTACATTTCATCTGGTATCACCATCATCATGTATATACGGCCAGGTAGATTCCCCCCCTTGTTTTGAGTTTATCACATGCCCCAGCCCTTTGTCATGATTAATTGGAAATACTTTGTTGTGTGACCAAGTTTACTTTCCAATGGTCAAACAAAGGATTTTGATTGGCTTTTATTATTATTATTATTATTATTTTCAAAGAGATCAAGGTGTTATACTCAGTTTTTTTTTTTTTTTTTTTTTTTTTTTTTTAAAATTTAATTTAATTTTAATTAAAACCATAAATATGCGTTGGACTTTAACATTTGGAATATTTCATATATATATATAAACAACTATTTCATCAAATAAAATCATGAAATCCGATAGTGGGTAAGGGTATATTTGGAATATACTAGACAAAAAAAAAAACAAAAAAAAATCGTTATTTTAGTTGTTTTTCACCGACAAGTTTTGTTATTATTTTTAAACCTCCGGTTCTTCGTTTCTACCAGGTTGTTGTAGCCTACCCCTCGCATTATTCTGTATAGAAGCACGAAGAGAGTCTCACCCCAACATTTTGCCAAATCCCCGTTAATGACTGGGCAAAAACATTCATTGAAAAGCTTTGGTTAACAAATAAAATAAAATAAAATAAAATTTTTTTTTTTCAGAATATATAAACCTTCCGATCCTCCAAAAAATTAAAAAATAAAAAAATAAAAAAATAAACACTTTTTTTTTTTCTAAAAAATATTTATATATATATATATAAAAAAATTTTTTTTTTCCCATTCTTTCATATTCACATTCACGGCTAATCGCCTTTTTGTTCCTCGAACGCCGCAAAAATATCACGAATCATTGAACTTCCCCTACTGCTTTCTGCAGTAACTTCAGCCCCTACCTCTACTGTAGTGGTATCGGCGAAAGCTTCTACTTCAGCTTTTTGCTCTTGCAAAAATTATCAGGTTGCTCAAAAACAATCTGTTAGATCACTTCACTCTAAAAACTCCTCGGACTCTACCAGATCGTTTTCCACATCAAAAAGTTCAGAATCCGTTTCTGCGAGTAGTAACAGTAATAGTAGTAGTAGTAGTAACCAAGAACAAAAGGAAACCATCTCCTCCCGCATTTCACTCGAGCGTACAAAAAATGCCCTCGAAAACTTACGTTCTTCTATTCAAGACACATGTGCTAAGATTCTACCCATTTCACTTGCTGGCATCAACCAAAACACTTCATCATCATCATCTTCTTCTTCTAGATCCTCTGTCTCCCGCTCTTCCTCTAGGTCAAAAGAATATGCCCACCACAATGTGAAAAACTATCGCCCACCAACACCACCCACTGGTATTCCACTTTCTCGCATTTTTTCAAATACATTCCCCCTGCCACTCACTGAAGCATACGAACAATGGACCAACCGAACAAATCTAAAAGAGGCGGAAGAAGAGGTTTTGTCCTTTTTGCCATTTTTCCCTACTCCCGACGCCACACGTAGTGCTCGTTCTCTTCAAGTACCTGTCAAACTTGCAAACAACCCACATTATGCCAACCAAGAATTATGGCTTAATGAGTTTGAAATCACCCCGCATAAATTTCAACCCAATACTAAGGGCAACCATGAATTAGTAATGCTCCACGGCTATGGTGCTGGATTGGCCTTTTACTATCGCAATTTTGATGAAATTTCCAGCTATGGAGATAACTGGAGAATCCATGCACTGGATTTGTTGGGCTACGGTAGATCTGCTCGTCCCAAGTTTGTCGTCAATGCAAAGGAATCTTATGAAAAGATTAGAGAAACTGAAGACTTTTTCATTGATGCACTTGAGGACTGGCGAAAGCGTCGTAATATCGATACTTTTACAATGGTTGCGCATTCCATGGGAGGCTACCTATCATCAGCTTATGCCACCAAATACCCTGGTCGCATCAATAAGCTGATACTTGTGTCTCCAGCCGGCGTCCCAAGATCACGATACTCCATCTCCGCCATGGAGCGCCAGGCCAGAGGTGAGGTTGATAACACTGTGCCCAAGACATCGGTTGAAATACCGGCTTGGTTCAATTTTTTGTGGGAACAGCATGTGTCGCCCTTTTCTTTGGTTCGCAACACAGGGCCGTTGGGCCCCAGATTTGTTTCTGGTTGGACGGCGAGACGGTTTGCTAAGCTTCCTAAAGACGAGGCTTCAGCCCTACACAAGTATGTGTACACGATTTTCAATGCAGCAGGTTCTGGAGAGTACGCACTTAATTATATTCTTGCGCCTGGAGCGCATGCCCGATGGCCATTAGCAGAGCGAGCAGCAGCAATTCCTTGCGAAACCGAGTGGTTGTATGGTGAACATGACTGGATGGATGTTTCGGGAGGCATAGAGGCTATCAACAACATCAAAAAGGCAAGAAGCCAAGAAGGAATTGATTACTCGCCTCGTTTGCATATTGTTGAGAATGCTGGTCATCATATTTATCTCGATAATCATAGCAAGTTTAATGATTTAATCAAGCAGAACATGAAGGAAATTGAGGAAAGAGAGAAAGCGCAATAAACTTTATTTTTTTTTTTTTTCTGAGTAACATTAGGACATTTTTCTTTAATGACGATACGATTTTATATATATTATACACCACTAACGCATAACTATTATTGTTTTTACTATTATTAAATTAAATGTGACTATATAAATATATAAAATAAAAAAATATAGCAAAAATTCAATTGGTAAAAAAACCCGGCTCAAACACAAGAGTTTCTAGAATGGCATATGGAAGTTCAAAATATAAGGTTGAAACCCGTTTTTTGCCCATAAATAGTGTTTTTTTTTTTTTTTTTATCGGGGAATAACTATGTATTTTACAACAAATTTTATATAGAGAAGTTGCCATGACAACTTAACACCTAAAATACAACACAGTTAAAACTGTCAACAATAAAATAAAAAATAAAAACGCGCCATAATTTTTTTTCGCGTTTCAATTGTTTTTTTTTTTTTATTGTTTACTTTTCTGGTAAAAAGTAAACAACAAAATGAAAAATAAATAAACAAACAACTTTTATTTATTTATTTATTTTTAAGAAAAAAGAAGAAAAGAATTATATTTATAAAAAATTTTTTATTTTTTTTTTTAATATCAATTTTTAATTTGTTTATTATTATTATTACTATTATTATTTACTGTTTGTTTATTTAGTTATCTATTTTTTTTTTTTTTTTATTATCTTCAACTCCATTTCTTTCATATCAATAATATCACCAAACATATCATCGTAATCAAATTCTACTATTCTCTTCACAACTTCTTCTGAAATTATTCATATTTCAAATATGAATACAGACCCAAGTGTAAGCAGCAGTTCGGCTGCTTTGGCTACCAATGTGTCGGCAACCTCTTCACAGAAGAAAAAACGGACGTACAAATCGAAAAAATCATTGGACCCAACTACAGCATCTACTCTCCCAACTGGCAACAACAAAACTACCAAACACTCTCGAAAAACAACTTCCTCTTCAATTGCAAATAACAAAAAGACTAAATCCACTCGAACTCCCGCTTCTTCAAAACCCCCCAAGACTGTTTCTGCTGGCCGGAAGAGCAAAAAATCCCATTTGAATAATGAAGCAGAGAAACTCCAAGAACCAATCGACTTGCCTCTAATGTCCCAACCCTCTCATAACAAGATGCAATTCGAACTCAATAATAATAGTAACAACAACAACAACGACAACAACGTTCCAAGTTTAAGAACATATTCACATTCTCCTTCTCCTACTCTTCCTTCTCTTGTCAACACAAGTGCTACCTCGCCGCCATATCAAAATGTTTTTAGTTCGTCGACCCCCCCATTGTCTAGTGCTGGCTCCATCACTACTAGAACGAACCACATTATGCCTCCTGCTATCGATTATCTACAGTCATCTCCTCCCAATGGCCAGTTTCCTGTAACCGATATTTGGAACTCCAATAACATTTCCACTAGAGATTCCATCGATAACCATGGTGTTGGTAACTCAAATGGTTATTTGTTTTCGTTATCCCAGTTTGATATGGATTTTGACAACAACTTTAATCCGGCATTAACAAATAATGTATCATCATCATCATCATCATCATCATCATCCAATGTTGCCTTTTCTAACGAACAACAGAAACTCAACCAACAACAGGAACCGCACCAGTTGGAACAGCTTCAAAAACCTATTCAAACTCAACGTTCTTTGCTTCCTCATGCTACTACAAATAAAGTCAACAATGGTGACTTGACTATTACTAGTCGACATAGTAGGATAATGAACTCATTACGTCTTGCTAATCCTGTCATCATCCCCTCTCAACAACAACAACAACAGCAACAACAACAACAACAACAGCAACAACAACAACAACAACAGCAACAACAACAGCAACAACAACAGCAACAACAGCAACAACAGCAACAACAACAACAACAACAGCAACAAATAGATAATTCTGTTCATGTTGATCCAAATCTATTGTTTTTACAACAACAAAATCTGCTGCTTAATATCTCATCCAATATATCAAATATTCCTTCGTTGAATTCGGATGCTCAACTTCCAAACACTACCTTAGAAACTAATGTTGGAATTTCAACTGATGACGACATTTTGCTTCCTCCTGAAAAATATGCTACACCTCCTCCGGTCCAACCTGCCGTCACACGGCCGTCTTCAACTGCACCAGAAATTTCAAACTTGGATACCGACATCAACACTACCCCTAAGCAAACAAAACCTCCTAATGATGATGTTTATACCTCTTCGCCTTGCACTCCCAAAACATTTTCATCAATCATCCATTCCTCTCCTCTCTATCCGTCATTCTTTTACTCGTCTCCTGCTATCGGCGGATCGCCCCTTTCTGCAAGTAAGCCTGCTGCGACAAGTTCCCCCTTGGCTACCGATTTGAACAATACCTCTTGGGATATCCCCTCTAACATTTTCAACAACGATAATGAAGATTATAGGAATACAGAGGACAATATGAGTACCGGTCATTCTAGAGATTATGCCAACTTGTGGTGGACATCTCCAATCAACAATGTCCGAAAGGCCGGCTACGGTATAGTTGACAACTCTGTTACTGATATATCAATGAATTCGTCCACTAACATCAACAACCATGATCATCATCCTATAACAGCAAGTCTCCCCATGGGTGCATTTCCTGAAATTAGGACCAATGTCCAGGAGTTTGCCAATTCTGCTGCTGCTGCTGCTGCTGCTGCTGCTGCTGCTGCTTCTTCCGCCGCCGCCGCCACCGAAACAAATACGTCCTTGGCCAAGAATGTTCGTCCTCCGGCAACAAAAGATATTCTTGAGCGTGCGTTTCAGGGTATCAAGAAGCCGGACTTTGAAGCGGTTGCAAGGGCTTTGGAGTGGGCACGGCAGGAGCGCAAACGAATGAAGAAAATGAAGATGCATCACAGGCATAGGCATCGAGGTTATCATTGTCATCGGTATAATCATCATCTCCACCCTTCAAATGGGCCTGTGAATTGCTTGCAAGCAACAAGTCTGGATGTGGATGTTTCAGGAGATGCACTTGCAACAGCATCGGTGACTGCGCCTGCACCTGCGCCTGCGCCTGCACCTGCACCTGCACCTGTACCTGCACCTGCACTTGAGCCTGTATCTGAACCTGAGCCTACACCTAGACCACCTGTCTCTGAGCCGCCTATGCCTGCGCTTGAAATTCCTGGTTTTGGTAAACTTCAAGAGCCTATGACTCCTGTGAAGAAAGTCATAAAAGTTGGCGAAGCTCACGGTGATAGAGGCGTGGATATGGATAATATTCCTCAAGTAGGATTGGCCCCACCTGCATCTTTTTGCACTCCACAGTTGTCGGCGCAAAAGAAGAGATGCGTTGAAAATGTTGAAGTAAATGGTATGTTGCAACAACAACAAAGTCTTGTCAGATCTATGCTCAAACAGGGTGTTTCTGCTGAAGGTGTATTGGACCATCGTGCTCAAATCTTGGGCACCTCACTGGATTACAGAAAATACCCCTCTGTTGAAAATGATGCCATTGATGCCTACTGCACGCCAGACAGATCCAGGAAAAAGAGTGTCAACTCCAACGGTGTTCCATTAAACATCCCTTCCTCTCTACCTCCCTTCTCGTTCAAGTCCCGACTAGCCTCTTTGCATGATGATGATGAACAATTAGCTGGCCCATTTGTTACGCCCATGAAACAAAAGCAAGATTCAGGAAATGATACCAAACTTGGAAACACGGGCGATAGTTGTCATCAACAAAGCAAAAAAGATAAAGTGTTTAGAAGCCTGAGGGACAATCTCCACTTGAAGAGCTGGTCCTGTGATCATTCCAAGTACTACAAAACAAACAAGAACTTTTTCAGCAAGTATCTTCCACACTATGGCAATGTTGATAGCTATGAACCGGTGACACCTACTAGAGCAGTGGAGCCCGAGTACAGTAATGCGTATGTTGCCTTGGTAGGAGAATCCAATTTGAATAAAACAGGAGAGGATGTGCCTTTCAAGCAATTCCCCTTTGCTGTCACAAAGTCGACACGGAAGGTTCGATTGAGCATTAGTGCTAACGGCCGTGCGATTTTGGATGCAGAGGATGGACAAGTTGGCGAGCAACAAAGCTTGTTACCTCCACCGATAATACCCCAACCTTGTTTTGGAAATGCAATTGCAGCAAACGTTACCAATGATGTAATTGGGGTCAAATCCAAGATTGGAATGAAGCTGTTGCGGTCTGGAATTAAGTTTGACAAGGAAAATAGAAATCCCTTTAGAAACAAGAGCGACAATGAAAACAGAAATTTGGATGAGGAATCAGTATTAGGGACCAATTTGTTAAAGAGAAAATTCAGCAAATTAAACGATGATAATGGTGAAGATGACACGGAAAATGACACGGAAAATGATGATGATGATAATAATAGCAACAACAACAACAACAATAACAACAGCAACAGCAATAGTCTTAAGCAAGCACACTACATCAAAAATGCAGAAAAGGTTATTTCTTCTAGCGAGAGCTTATTGGGGACTCCTTATACAAGTGCATTACCAGCAACATCTTCTTTATTGCCCACACAATCACCAAATATAATTCATGCAGCCCAAAACAACAATGGTAATAATAACGACAGCAGTAGTAATAATGGTAGTAACCTCGGTTATGATAGGACATTGGGCATGATACAAGCAGGATCTTCGCCATGCACATTGTCTTGCATGTCATCGAGCGACTCCAGCGACTCTAGTGAGTCTAGCGAATCAAGTGAATCTAGTGATGATAGTTACGATTATTTTGAGCACGAGGTGACCAAGATCACGAATAATACATCTACGGAAGGAAACATTACTGTTGAAGAGAAGGTGATTTTACAACAACAACAACAACAACAACAACAACAAAGCTTGTCGGAAAGACCTCATAAACACCATAACCACCGAGTGTTTACAGCAACGTTGTCTCGTACACCCTCACCATGTAGACTTGGACTAGACACTGAAGGTGTTTTGCCGTCTGAGGTGCATTTCCGTGTGGGAGAGAAGTTAGAACCTGGAGCTCGGATTTATGGATTCACATCACCCAGAAGAAAGCCACGAACGTCACCGTCACTTGCGTTAATGTTTCCGGAGGTCAAAAGTGCCAGAGCACGAAGATCCGAGCCACATTTTGAAAAGACAAGTGGAAGCAAGAATAAGGAAAGTAGCCGTAAGACTATGGAGGACTCGTTCCCTCCCTTGTCTTCAAAGATTCTAACAAAGTTGGACAACAAGGAAGAAACAGGGGAAACAAGAAACCATGACGTTGGAAATGACGAGGGGAATGAGAACAAAAAAGAAACAAAGGGCTGTGATGAGAAAGAAGAAGAAGAAGAGAAAGGCACACAAAAGCAAGAGGCCAATAGCCGTGAGGAAAACAAACCCGACTCACAAGACAGGATCTTGGGTAGTAATCGCAATAGAGGTGCGGATGCGCGATCAGCGTTTTACTCAGCCATAAGCCAAACACAGGGTCGTTGATATATATATATATATATATATATATATATATATATATATTTAGTATAATAATACGAAAAAAAAAGTAAATTTCATTTGATTAGATTTTAATATCATAAAGTTTTTGTCGAATATCAGAATGGGAAGGTTTAACGTAGATAAAGTTTTTGTACTTTGTTAAAGCAACCGAGATTAATCAATATAATGTTTACAAAGAAACTAAGAAGAACCGAAAAGAATGGACGATCCTCCTTTTTATTACTATTATTATTATTATTATTATATTTAATTATTACATTTGATTTGATTTTATTCAAAGAGTGAATCTGTATATTGAAGATATTTGCAGTCAATTTGGTCAACTTTTGGTTTTTTTTTTTTTTTTTTTTTTTTGGTCAAGATAGGAAGAGCGTCGGGTGGGGAAAGAGTGTT
>JAKTYK010000286.1:0-10482 GCA_030578655.1 Magnusiomyces starmeri
GCTCCATCGCAGTTACCGACCCTGCGCTCGTTCAGTCTGCTTTAAAAAACAAATATTAATACATATTATAATAAATAGAAAAAAAAAATCAAAAAAAAAAAAAAAAAAACCCAATTAAGAAAAAAAGTTAATAAATTATTATTAATATTAGTGTTATAATTAATTAATTAACAGTAGGTAGCGTCTTCAAAAACAATATCTGGAGGTGTAATGGGTGTATTGGGATTATAATTGGATTCCAAATTGTCCCAGTAAGAAACATTTTGATCTGGCGACCATGTTGTTTCAAATTCATCGATTCTAGGAATATCGAAAGTGGAACTTAGAATAGTTGTTGTTGTAGGTATTGCTGCTGCTGCTGCTGTTGTTGTTGGTAATGATGATGGAATCATACAAGGAAATGAAAAGTCAAGAGAGATAGTATTAGATCCAGGCAATATAAAACTTAAAGGTGTTTTGGCATATCCAATATTATCAATACCAAACGACTCGAACATTGGCATATCGCATGGAAATCCATTGTTAATATGATTATTATTATCATTGTTATTGTTATTGTTATTGTTATTGTTATTGATATCGATAATATTTATGCTCCTTTGAATCGAATCAATACAAGTGTTTGTGTTATTGAAGTTTAACTCTGAAGAATTATTGCTAGAATCTAGCACAATGTTACTTGTGCTGTTAAAATTTGAAGCATATTCCTGGTCGTTACTGACATATGACTCTGGTGTCATTGCAACTGAAGTTTGATAGGTCTGACCAAATTGATCAATAAAATCATTTGTTTCTTGACCATTTGGAGAGTTTATGGGACTGTTGTTATTACTGTATTCCTCCTCCTCTTCTTCTTCTTCTTCTTCTTCATTATAATCATTAAATGGTAAGTTATTCGTCTCCACTGACTTTTGCTTTTGACGTACTTTAGAAGCAAGTTTCAATTTCTGGTGGGTCTTTTTGATATCGCGAATTTTTATATTTTTCTTCAAAAGCCAGGTAGTATATGTGGGTTGAGGCACATCGTGACGAAAGATACGCCTGCACTCAGCTGCAATTAAATCGTTGGAAGGATGTAACCTTGCAAACCTGCAAATGTAATCTTTGCTGACTGAATCGTAATTATGACGGGTTTTCCTTGGACTAGACATTATTATTATTATTATTATTATTATTATTATTATTACTATAATTTTTGTTGAAATGATTAGACTTATTGTTTGATTAGAGAATAGTAAAATTGTTAAATTTGAATTGAAAGAGAGAAAGAGAGATAATTATTTTATAGACACATAATAAAAAAAAAAATAAAAAAAAATAAAAAAAAACTAAAAGTAAGGGAATAAAGAAGATATTTATATATATACAGGTTTATAGTGGGCACATGGGATACGAGTGACTTATGTTTTAGTTTTCTTTTCATTGAATATATTTACAATGGTTAAATTGAATTGCTCTCTCTTTCTTTTTTTTTTTTTTTTTCTACGATACTATACCGGTATATAAAATAATACATCTATATCTATATAGGATTAGCATTCGTGATTACAAGAAATAAAGTAAGAAATAAAGTAGTCAAATGCAGCTGACGCAGTTGTTTTGTTTGTTGTATATATAAAAAAAAAAAAAAAAAAAGATATATAGAAAGAAAGAAACGGTACATAGAAACATACACTACCGCATGTCGAAGCAGCTAAACACACACACAAACACTGCCACTAAGGGTCACCTTAAATATATAAAATAAAATCATTTTATTACTACTTACACTCGTTACTACAATCTTTTGTATAATTGAAATAGACAATCAATTGAATAATAATTGATTAAATAAAATAAAAAAAAAAAGAATAAATTTATAAGACATAAAATGTTAATTTTTTTATTTATTTATTTTATTTTTATTTTGAATATCAGTAACAATGTGTTACGGGGATTGTCAAACAAAGAGTTAAGCTACATAAAAATAAAAAAAAAAAAAAACCTTTACCAGCATCATTATTATTACCATACAATAACCATTACCATTATCATTATGACAGTAATAATGATATCAATAACAATCACACGAGTCCACATGATAGGACTCGTGTGAGAATATCGGTTTGTTTGTGGTCCGTCAAAAATAGTTTAATTGATGTTGTTGCATTTAACGGTACAGCCACATGGCTTTGTTGGAAACAAAAAAAAAAAAAAAAAAAAAAAAAACTCACAACAACAACAACAAAAACCCACAACTTCCTCCTACTTCCACAAACACACCCCCCCTTTTCCCCGTATACAACAGTAAAGCCCTAATAACAAGTGCAACCATTAAAGGGGGGGGAAAAAAAAAATGGCGGAGCGGGTGGGCGCGGATGAGATTAGAAGAGATTGAAACAAAGGCGAGGATTGAAAGCAAGGCTGAGAGAAAAGGCTGAGGAAAAAAACTAAAAAAAAAAGGGCTGAGAATATATTAATTGTTTGCAGATTATTGCAGGATGGTGCAGAATTGGTGCAGAATTAGTGCAGATTAAGTGCAGATTAAGTGCAGGTTATTGCAGGTTATTGCAGATTAGTACAGAATTACTCAAGTAAAAATAAAAAAAAAAGGAAAAAAAGAACTCAACACATGACCTCGGCCGGTTATATAAAAAAAAACGGTTATTACCGGTACACTACTTGGGCCCAAGTACCGATGTTGTTGATGATGTTGATGCTAAGCCGCTACATGCGGATGTAAAGTAATAGACTAGCCCTTTATAGACTAATGCAAATTTAAACATTTTTTTTTCTGTCATTAAACTTCTTTGAAATGATTACAATAAAATTAGGTAATAAACTTTACAAAAGATTTTTTTTAATTTTTTTTTTTTTTGTCTTCGTTATTATCATCATCATCATCATCATCATCCTCTACTATTCTAAATAATTTACCATTTTATATTTTACTTTAATCTCCTTCTAATCTCCGTTAATATTAGTAAATTTGGTTCATATATGTCTGATTCAAGTAGACAATCAACTCCCGTGCAGCATTCCTCGGCATCCTCACTCTCTGCTGCGGCTCACAAAAAGCGTACTAAACTTCGCAATGCCCGTACCATTTTGGTCCAACATTCTGATCCAGGTATGTCTTTTCATATTTACAAATAAAAAAATAAAAAAATAAAAAAAAAAAATAAAAAAATAAAAAAAAAAAAATAAAATCTAATAAACTTTATCTCTATTGTCTTGAATTAGCAATCAATGAGGGTAAAATATCCATGCCTGAGTTTCTTCAGGCTAGAAAATATGAAATCAAACAATTGGAAAATGCAATGATCAAATCACAGTCGGCTTCCAAAAAGCGTGCCTTCCAATCTTTACCTCGAGAAATGCGAAGACGGACAGCCTCTCATAATGTAAAAAGAATTCCTCATAGATTAAGAGATCGGGCCAAGATGGAAATGCTATCATCTTCATCTTCTTCAAATCAAAACTCTCTTTCCAAAATAGGCATACCTCCCAAATCAAATAAACTGCGAGGGTATCTACGCGTCAAACAGCGAGCAATCCAGCAAAAGATAGACAAGCACAAGAAGGAAAGTTTGGCCGATTCTCCGCCTGTTGATCTTGACCAGCAACTTGCTCCCGTTTCCCGGTTCAACAAGCCAGCTACCAATAGTCTTGCACCACCGCCTCCAGGGAAAATCAAGTATGCGCATCGCCAGAGGTACAAAACCTGGTTGCCCACGCACGTGTGGCATGCAAAAAGAGCACACATCAATAGCTGCTGGGGTTATAGCATCCCTACAGCCCCGTCCTTAAAAGCTTACCGAGCCACCCACAGAGCCTCTGCACGCGCAGGCTCTGCCATTGCATGGGACTCGTCTTATTATGCTTCTTTTCTTCTATCTTCTTCTTCTTCTTCTTCTTCTTCTTCTTCTTTCAACATTCTTCAAAATGTCCTGGCTTGTTTGACCCTCAATTCCTTCTCACCAAACTCTATCAACAACTACCCCGAAATTGTCAACGGTCAACGGGCTTGGGAGGGCTTGGCTTACCAAAGTGATGGCGCAGCAATTGGGCCCATGCTAGTCGTTTGGAATCCCCACCTTTCGTCCTCGGTTCTCTTGCGAGTCCACCCAGCATCGGCCATCCGGCTAGTCGATGTGTTAAACGAACTCAGGACCCACACCAATGGCGCATTCGACTATCATGATTTCCGCTATGTGCTGGGATCAATAGACATCACAGGAACCCAAAGCTTGGCCGCTTTGGTCAGTGTTCTTAAACTGAAACCTGGCCAATCATCTGGAGTCCAAGATGAAGCCACCCCTCAACAAAACACAACTCTCGCCGATGATGGCAAGACTAAAGTACAGCAGCTTGGCGTTCTTTGGAACAGACTGGGGAATTTCGCAAACTCGGCCTCGTTGCCCAATAACGTCGTCATCTCTCTGCCAAACGTCGCCGACCCGCGGCTGTCATACCCTCCCCATTACAGCAGAGACAAGTGCACGTTTGATCCCATCGATATGCTGGTCAACTGGCCCTATGACATCTTCACCAAGTCTTCGACAAGCTCGGTGTTCAACATCGATGACATCACCGCTTCCTATAATGCCCAGCCGACGCAGAAATCTATTGACAAACGACGTGCTCAGATGCATTCGGCGCCTTCCAATAGTAGCTGCAGTATTAACCATAGTAATAATAATAATAATATCCCATATCTTGAGACGGATCCTGTTTTCCCAGCGTTGATTATTAAGCGGCAAGAGGCTGAAGCAAGCATTGGTAGTAATAACAATGGGAAGCGTGCATTTTCTTCATTTTCCTCCTCAACTACGTCATGCGCGTGGACGGTGATCCTGCCTTGGGGCTGGGTATTACCCGTGTGGTACTCTTTGCAGCATTTGCCCGGCGTGCGGGTGGGAGGACTTGAGCAACGACACCAACTAGACTTCGAGGCCGGCAAACTGTATTTCCCCCTGGACTATGTTGGATGCGTCCCGGGGAGCATTGAGGAAGAGCGGCAGGCGCGAGAGGTGCGCGAGGCGTGGGCCCGCAAGCCGGCAAGCAAGCGCATATCGTATCGCAAGATCAAGATCAGTTCCACCAGCAAGAGCGTTGGCGAGATTGGCAGCCCGTTCAGGTGTGATTGGAAATATTTGTGGATTCTCAACGGAGGAGGAACAAAACAACAGCAGCAGATATCTGGGCATGAAAGGGGAAACCAACAGGAACAAGAAGAAGAAGAAGAAGAAGATCCGCAGGATTTGGAGACCAAGTTTGATAACGACAAGGACTTACAAGAGGCCATTTTGCAGGCATCGAAGGAGTACACGAAAAAAACAACGATTCTCGAGCTGCGCAAAGAGCCCCATGATGCGACGCTGTCGCAGGAGTACATCGACAAGATCCTAAAGGAGGAGTCTGCTAGTGTGCCCCGGTGTTACGTTACGTTTAGTAATTACGCTACATCCATATCCACGACCTCGTCTCGACAACAGCCGCTTTGTGGAAATGGAGGGGACGGGGTCAGGCCGCTACTGGTCACGCCCATAAAATTCAAGTATGTTGGGCGGGGGACGCCCCACCCGCGAGCCCGGATCTACGCCGTGCCGCCAGGGCAGTTGGAGGCATGGCTCCACCGGCAAAGGCACGAGCGAGAAGACGTTGGCCAGCTGCTGACAACAGTGGGTGGAGATGAGGAGGACGTGCTTTTGGAGGAGGAGGAGGGGGCCACAAGGGCAGCAGAGACAGAACCTAGGTTAGCGTGTCCAGATGCGGAATTTCTGATAGGATATGTCACCTCAGGGGAATACAATTTGAAACTTGCATGCGGGTCAGGCGTGGGCTCTGTTGTCTCATATGCCGTGAATAGTGGCAGTGGCAGTAGCAGTGGCAGTAGCAGTGGCAGCAGATATTGTTTGGTACGCAATGTGGGGAGCAGAGTTGCCAGACTTGCTGTGTTTGAGCCCATATCTTTGGTGTAATATAAAAAAAAAAAAAAAAAAAAGAATGTGCGGCTGTCGCTGTGTACGGCTGCTCAGTGTTGCTCTGTGTGCGTGCCGGACATAAAGAGCACGCGCGCGCACAATTATTGAAAAAAAAAAAAAAAAAGCATATATATATATATATATATATATTAGACATATGACGTAAAAAACTTTCCCCCTCCTCTTCCTGTTTATCGTATTTATATATATATATGTTTATCAAGTGATTGTGTGAAATGTTAATCTTTTCTTTTGTTGAAAAGTGTGCCAAGGGGGTACGGACCAAAATTCCGAGTCATTTTTATTTTATTTTTAAGAATCATGATTCCACTTTTTTTTATTTATTATTTATTGATAAATACTTTAAATGAGAAAAAAAAAAACTTTAATTTCATTTATCTTAATTTATTTTTTTATTGATAAGGTAAAATAAAAAAAATAAAAATGTGGAGTAAAATCAAGTTTATTTTATATATATTATACAATTTTTTTTTTTTTTTTTTTTTTTTTTTAAAAAAAAAAAAACAACATCATCATCTGTATTGATCCATAAACTTCTTATGGAAGCTAGTAAGAGCGGCGGCGTAGTCGTCGACGGGGGCCAAGAAGGTGGTGCGGAAGTGCCATGTGCCGTCCTTCTGGCCAAAGCCGGAGCCCGGGATGACGCAGATACCAGTTTCCTCGAGCAGCTGGAGGCAGTAGAACTCGTCGGGGACCTCGTTGAGCTCCTTGGCCTTGGCAATGGCCTTCGGGGGGAGGGTGATCTGGGGGAACAGGTACATGGCGCCCTCGGGCGACTGGCACTGCACGCCCTCCATGGACTGGAACGCCTCGTACAGCACGTTGGCGCGGTGCTTGAGCGTGTTGTAAATGTGGTTGTACTCGGCAGTGAACTCGTCGTAGGACTCGTCCCCGGGCACCGGCGGGTTCACCATCAGCTCTACGGCAATCTGGCCCGGGACCGTGGCGCACAGCTGGATGGCGGCAAGCTTGTAGATGGTGTCCTCGACCTCCTTGTTGAACCCCACAAGCTCCATGTACCCACCGCGGTGGCCGCACTCGCCAATCATGCCCTTGGACGTGGAGTGGAGAGAGGCCAGCTGCACATTGTCGTACTTGTGCGGGGTTTCCTGCTGCATCTTCATCAACACCTTCTTGAAGGAAATGAACTCGCCGCGGTAGACGTTTGCTTGGTACACCTCGTCAGCAATAATAACAATGCCGTGGTCGTTGGCAATCTCAATGATGCCGCGAATGTTTTCTTCGTCGAGAACAGTGCCTGTGGGGTTACCCGGATTAATAACAACAATGGTCTTGAGATCAATGCCTTCCGCCTTGGCCTCATCAATGATTTTGGAGATTTCATCAACATTGGTGGCCCAGTTGTTTTCCTCGTCCAGATGGTATTGAACGGCAGTGGCGCCCATGACGGTGAGCGTGGCAGAGTAGAGGGGGTATTGTGGGATGGGGATCAAGAATCCGGCAGATTTGCCTGTTGCCTGGGCACTAAGCAGCATGTTGACTGCGCTAGATGCACCCGAGGTTAGATAAATAGACTTTGGGTTTGCGGGGAAGCCATCTCTTTTCTCGATAAACTTGGCGACGGATTCTCGAACGAGCTGGATGCCCTGGGCATTAGAGTAAGCACCGATGGACCCCACATGATCAATGATTTTTTTGGCTCTGGCAATGGCGTCCGCCTTGAACAATGCTTTTGTCTCAGGCTTGTCCAGCAGCTGAGGATACTCGACGAGCGACAAGACCTGGCGATAGAACGTGATGGGCTTTTGGTCAAGCTGTTGCGGGTTACCAATGTTGGCGTTGATGACCGACTTGAAGGGGAGCGAGTCCGGCGACTCGGCCAGCTGGGCCTTGAGCTGGTCGGCCCGGATGGCAAGCCTGCCGCGGACAGCGTACTTGGCGTTGACGACGTTGACGTTGAGTTTGTCTATAGTGAGAGGACTCGGTAATTTTGGCATTTTGAAAAGATTACGGACAGACATGGGGGAAACAAAAAAAAAAAGGAAAAGGGGGAGGAAAAAAAAAAAAAAAAAATTTTTTTTACGGAAACGGAACAGTATTTATAAAAAAAAAAAAAAATAATAATAATATATGTATATATTATCCAAGTGAAGACCAAAATATAATATGGAGGGAGATGAGTGGGTAAAAAAAAAAAAGTGAAAAATTAATATAAAAAGGTATTATTATTATTATTATTTTATATCACAGAAACAACAACAATATAGTAAAAAAAAAAGACAAATTCAGACAGTTACATATATAAAGATAAGAGCACACTTTTTATTGGTTGTGAAAGAACAAAAAAAAAAAACAAAAAGATCTTCGAGGAGATCGAAACAGAAAAGTTTTAGAGTTTTTTTTTTTTTTTTTTTTTTTTTTTTTTATATCAGATGTTTAGTATTATTATCAAAGTTACCAGAAATGGGAATTTGTCAGTTGAGTGAAATTTTATTTTGTTTTTCTTGGTAAACTAATTAATTTGCTAATTCCACAAAAAAATAAAAAAAATAAAAAAATCAATCACGTGGATTTACTAATCAATTACTAACCATTACATAATAATAATAAGAACAACACTTTACCATTACATTTCTTACCTTTTTTTTTTTATTTTATATATATATTTTTTTTATCACCTTTTCCATATCCACCTCTATAATCATTCTTGTACTATATTCATCATTTTTATCATCTTCATCAATTATATAATATTATATATATACAAAATCTTATCATCTCTCTAAATAATGCCCGGTCTTTCTTTTGACAACCACTTACGAAACCAATATCTTGAAGCCCATGGCGTCGCTGTCCCTAAAGCAACTTCCACAGGTACCACTATTGTGGGCTGCCGATTCGAAGGTGGCGTTGTAATTGCCGCCGATACGCGTGCCACCGCAGGCCCCATTGTCGCCGACAAAAACTGTGAAAAGCTCCATCAGATCTCGTCAAATATATGGTGTGCTGGTGCCGGCACAGCTGCAGACACAGAAATGGTGACCCAGCTCATCTCCTCCAACATTGAACTCCACGCCCTCAACACCGGCCGCACCCCTAGAGTCGTCACCGCTCTCACAATGCTCAAACAACATCTCTTTAGATACCAAGGATACATCGGCGCATATCTGATTGTCGCTGGCTTGGACCCCACCGGCCCTAAACTCTTCTCCATACACGCACATGGCTCGACAGATGTCGGGTACTATCTTTCTCTCGGGTCGGGCTCCATGGCCGCCATGGCTGTCTTGGAGTCCCGCTGGCACAAAGACATCAAAAAGGAGGAGGCAATTGAACTTGTTGCCGACGCAATCGAGGCCGGTATCTGGAACGATCTAGGTTCTGGCTCCAACGTCGACATTTGTGTCATGGAAACCGACCAGCCCTCAAAACTCTACCGTGGTTACAGGAAACCAAACCAAAGAGGCCAAAAGGAACGCTCATACAAGTTCCCCCGTGGAACTACCGGCGTACTTGCTCAAAGTATACGTGATATTGTCACTGTCACTGATGTTCCATTGACAACTCCTACTTCGGTGCCTGCTTCTGATGATGCAATGGAAATTGATAGTTGATTGAATTTGATGTTTATATATATACAAATATGATTCTATACTTATATAATAAACATAATAAACATAATAATAAATTAATTAATGATATAATGTAGCTTCCTTATAATAATTCCTTTAAAGCTTTAATTGTTCCTTCAACTATAGCAATGTGCTCAAGCTTATGAACTCTTTCCTCGTATTCTTCAACAGTTTCATCCTTCTTAAGATCTATCTCCTTAACAATTAAAGGTTCCCCCTCGTCTACGGCAGCAATTACTTTGTGAATCATGAGCCCACCCTTTGTGATCTCACCTCGTTGGCCAGCCTCCCAGGCTCTTTGGATGGCGTGGGTTCCGGCAAAGGCGCCGGGGAGCGCCGGATGCAGGTTGATGATGGGGATCTTGGCCTTTTCAATTTTCTCGAGAAACTCCGGAGCCAAAATGAGCATCCAGCCGGCGCAGACAATCAGGTCTGGCTTGGGCTGCAGACTAAGAATGTACTCGGCAAGGTCCTTGTTGAACTGGACGCGCGCCGCCTTGCGTGCCTCCTTGTCGGTCTTGGGAATCTTGCCATAGTACTTGTCGCACTGCAGCGTGTGCACATGGCTGGGAATGTTTGAATTGGCCGCTCGTGTTAAACCGTACGCAGAAGCTGAGGACGATATCACCATTTGGATTTGGGACCCGCCCAACTGGTCCTTTGCTGCCGCATCGATGAGCGCTTGTAAATTGGATCCGTTGCCAGAAATCAGAACAACAATGTTTTTCTTTGCTGATGACGACATAGTATTGTTTCTATGAAATATTTTTTTATTTTTTTAAAAAAAAAAAGAAGAAATGAAAATTATGGAGATATTTTGTTGGGTCGTAGAATACAATAACTATGTAAAAAAAAAAAAAAAAAAAAAAAAAAAAAAAAAAAAAAAAAAAAAAAAAAAAAAA
>JAKTYK010000287.1:0-10480 GCA_030578655.1 Magnusiomyces starmeri
TTTATTTTTTTTTTTTGTAAAAAAAAAAAAAAAAAAAAAAAAAAAAAAGGAGCGAATATGGGAGGAGAAAATGAAAGCAACAAAGTTGTGCTAACAAGTGCATACCAAGTTAGAAATAATAATTCTATCAGAAAGCTTGGAAGCTTCGTCAAGAATATTAGTTTTGGGGGCAGTAGGAGTCAGAGAAGTAGACTTAGAGGTAGTAGAGGATCTCTTAGAGGAGGGTTTGGAAACACCGCGTCCAGTAGAGCGTCTCTTTGAAAAGCCACGGCTTCTAGGCTTAGAAGAGATGATTTCATCGAGGGACTTGTCGAGATTGGAAGACATTTTGAAGAGAAACGTGTATGTGTAAATAAAAGGTTGATATGAATGTTGGTAAAACTAGAGGAATATGATGAAGATATTGAAAAATGATGGTGAGATGGATATATGTGGGATTTTTTATAGAGCAGTAGATAGACGGATGGATGGATGGATGGATGTAATTTGCGTATGGATAAATATATAGAGATGGAGAAAGAAAGAAAAAAAAAAAAAGGAAAAGAAAAAAAAAAAAATAAAGAAAATTAGAGAAAACGCGGGTTTATATATAAAATTTCAGCGCGAATGTAAAAAATTTGTAGATTTTGAAAGAAAACAACAACAAAGAAAATGAAAGACCAGGGGGGGGGGGGGTGAGAGAAGGTGGCTGTTAGAGAATATACACGATTATTATAATACTAATGATGATAACGTAAATATTAGTCATGATTATTCAGACATGGAATAAAGAAAGAAAGAAAGGGGGGGGGAGGAAGGGAATAAGAGAATTGTTCACACGGCTACAAAAAAGAAGTAACAACATATGTAATAAGTAATGTGACAAGTTGTGTGACAAGTTGTGTGACAATCTGTGTAACAAGTAATGTGACAAGAACGGCTATCAAAGTGTCATAATAAAGTAACAAAATTTATTTTTTTATTTATTTTTTTTAAATAAATTTTAAATTTAAATTATTTTATTTGTTGTTGTTAGTTTTTGTTGGCCAATTAAAATTAACGTTGAAGCAAAAAAAAAAAAAAAAAAAAAAAAAAAAAAAAAAAAAAAAAAAATACGTTGTCGGAGATGGAACAATGCACCCAGTTATGATTGGATAGAAGGTTGGTTTAAGAGAGAGACGCCACGGTGGTGGGTTAAGGCCTGTGGAAGAAAGAAACTTTATAGCTCCGATAGATGGAGAAAAAAAAAAAATAAAGAAGGGGCGGGGAAAAAAAAAAAAGGTGTGCGTTGTTTTATTATTATTATTTTTAGTGTGTGTGTGTGTTGGGGACAGCCTTGCGCGGAAGTATGTTTCCATCCAAGCACCTGAAACTACGCGTTTTTCCGGAACCGGACCCGGGAATAGGAGAACAAGTCAAGAGACCCCAGGTTATAGAAACCCCCATCTGGACCTTTTTTTTTTCTCAAGTGGCAAAAAAAAAAAAGTCCAAGGGTGGCAATAATGACAATTGCTATTTATTGAAATTGAAATTGAAATTGTAATTGTCGGAACAACAAAAAAAAAAAAAAAAAAGAAAAAAGAAAACGGGAGAGAAGTAGAGGAAAAAAAAAATACAATAATGAAACAAACGACACAAGAACGCTGTGATTTTTATTTATTTATTTATTTATTTATTTATTTATTTATTTATTATTTTACAACGTTGTGTGTGAGTGTAGCAAGAAACAAGAAATAAACTAAACTAAACAGTTTGTGTGGTGTAACTAACCGTTCGGGTCGTGGCTGCTATATTTAAAATATAATTACATAGCAAAGTTCATTGGGTGTGTATAGAAAGCCGCGCAGTATTAACAAAAAAAAAAAGACATCTTTATTTTTCAATCATTGAAATATTTATATATACATATAATAGATTTATATATATATATATATATATATATATATATATATATCCTCCTTTCTTTTCATTTTTTTTTTTTTTTTTTGGGCATTTTTTATTTATTTATTTATTTATTTTTATTTTTTTTTTTTTTTTTTCCCCCCCCCCATTTCCCTTCATCTCAAAAATTCCATCCCCATCCTTTTCACATCCTCATCCTCACAATGTTGAGAACATTTTCGCGCTCTTTTCTGAGTAGGCCCTCTCTCAGACCTCTGAGATCCTCTCTTGGGTCTTTTGTTTCTAGATCTTCTTTTGCTGTAAGTATTTATATAAGTATTACTTTTTTTGTTTGTTATACCAGCTACAAATTGAAACATCCTCGTTATCTTATTGCCTTATTGTGTCGTACTTCATTATCATCGTTTTCAATTCCGGCATTCTTCAATTGTGTTTTATTTATTTCTCAGCTTTATTTGATCCAATTACGTCCTTTTTATTTTATTTTATTTTTTTCCGACCTTGAATTTGTGTTGTTTTTTATTTATTTAATTACAACATGTTAAAAAATTCATCTCTTTACAATGGAGGAAAAAAAAAAAAGATATCGATCTCTGTTTTTTTACAACAACAACAACAACAACAACATTTTTGAATTCTATAGTAATAATAATAATATCAATTAATTTTTTACTAGATGGTATAGTGAAAATAACTCTTTTTTATGGATACCAATAATATATATATATATATATATATATATATATATATATATATTAAAGATTCCTTTTATATCAGATTTGTGATTATTCAATTGTATTTGAGCAATTATCATAAAATGTGTAATGCGTCTTTTCACTATTCGTTGGGAAATATTTTTTTTTTTTTTGGGTTACGCATCTCATTTCGCACATTCTCATTGGTCAAAATCAAATACACCCGCATATTATTTTATTTCAGTTTGTTTTTTTTTCTCATACATCTAGGGCATTTGTATTGGCTGGTTAACTCATTATTATTATTATTATGATATCTGATCTCCTTCTAACAACAACAAAAAAATTTTTTTTACTCCCTCCCTCATTATTTAGACTGGCAGTGATGATGTTTTTCTCTCCACTGTTAATGCTTCCTACATTGATGAAATGTTTGAAGCATGGAAGAAGGATCCTTCCAGCGTTCATGTCTCTTGGCAATCTTACTTCAAGAACCTTGAGAATGGTGTTCCTTCTTCTCAAGCTTTCGTCGCCCCCCCCACAATCGTTCCTGGCAGCGTTGCCCCCGGCGCCTCGTTAGGTATTGGCGCTAACAACAGCATTGCCGATCACATGAAGGTTCAACTTCTTGTCCGTGCTTACCAAGTCCGTGGCCATGCTCGCGCCAAAACTGATCCTTTGGAAATCTCCTTTGGTTACGAAAATAAGCCTCCTGCTAAGGAGCTCACCCCTGAATACTATGGCTTCACTGAGGCCGATCTCGACAAGGAAATCACCTTGGGCCCCGGTATTCTCCCCAGATTTGCCACCCAGGGGAAGACCTCCATGACTCTCCGTGAAATCATTGCTACCCTCGAAAAGACTTACTGTGGCTCTTATGGTGTTGAGTACATGCACATCCCCTCCAGAGAACAATGTGACTGGATCCGTGAGAGAATCGAAATCCCTCAACCTTACAAGTTCCCTGTCGATGAAAAGAGACGTATCCTTGATCGTTTGATCTGGGCCGTTTCTTTCGAGGCTTTCCTTGCCACAAAGTTCCCCAACGATAAGCGTTTCGGTCTCGAGGGTGGTGAATCTACCATCCCCGCCATGAAGATTCTCATTGATGAATCCGTTGAGCATGGTATTGAAGATATCGTCATTGGTATGCCCCATCGTGGTCGTCTCAATATGCTTTCCAACGTTGTTAGAAAGCCCAATGAAAGTATCTTTTCTGAGTTCCACGGCTCTACCGGTTTTGACACCGGTTCCGGTGATGTTAAATATCACTTGGGTGCCAACTATCAACGCCCTACTCCTAGCGGCAAGAAGGTAAACCTTTCCCTTGTTGCTAACCCCTCCCATTTGGAAGCCGAAGACCCTGTTGTTCTTGGTAAGACTCGTGCTATCCAACATTACAAGAATGATGAAGGCACTTATAACAAGGCTATGGGTATCCTTCTCCACGGTGATGCCGCTTTTGCCGGTCAAGGTATCGTTTATGAGACTTTTGGTTTCGCTAACCTCCCTGATTACTCTACCGGTGGTACCGTCCACATCATTGTCAACAACCAAATTGGTTTCACCACCGACCCTCGCTTCTCCAGATCTACTCCTTATCCTTCTGACCTTGCTAAGGCCATTGATGCCCCCATCTTCCATGTTAACGCCGACGATGTTGAAGCTATGTACTTTATCTTCAAGCTTGCCGCTGACTGGCGTGCTCAATTCAAGACTGACGTTGTTATTGATGTTGTCTGCTACAGAAAGCACGGTCACAATGAAACCGATCAACCCTCTTTCACTCAACCCTTAATGTACAAGAAGATCTCCCAAAAGAAGTCTGTTCTTGATATTTACACAAAGAGCTTGCTCGAGGAGGGTTCCTTCACTCAAAGTGACATTGATGAGCACAAGAAGTGGGTTTGGAACTTGCTTGAAGAAGCTTTCTCCAAGTCCAAGGACTATGTTCCTCACCAAAAGGAATGGCTTGCCTCTGCTTGGGATGGCTTTAAGACTCCTAAGGAACTCGCCACTGAGATCCTTCCTCATCTCCCTACCTCTGTTGATGAGGCCACTCTCAAGCATATCGGCCATGTCATTTCCACTCCTCCTGAAGGTTTCCATCTCCACCGCAACCTTAAGCGTATTCTCAACAACCGTCTGAAGACTGTTGATGAGGGTAAGAACATTGATTGGTCTACCGGTGAGGCTCTTGCCTTTGGTTCTCTTCTCAAGGAAGGTTACCACGTCAGACTTTCTGGTGAAGATGTCGAGAGAGGTACTTTCTCTCAACGCCACGCCGTTCTTCATGACCAAGAAACTGAAGCCACCTACACTCCTCTCCAACACGCTTTCCCTGACCAAGCCAAGATTGTTATCTGCAACTCTTCTCTTTCTGAGTATGGTGTCATGGGTTTCGAATACGGTTACGCTTTAGCTAATCCCGATGCTCTCGTCATCTGGGAAGCTCAATTCGGTGATTTCGCCAACACTGGTCAAGTCATCATTGATTTGTTCATTGCTGCTGGTGAACAAAAGTGGGCTCAAAGATCCGGTATTGTTCTTTCTCTTCCCCACGGTTTCGATGGTCAAGGTCCTGACCACTCATCTTCTAGACTTGAGCGTTTCCTTGCTCTCTGCAATGAAGATCCTCGTCACTTCCCTACCCCTGAGGCTCTCAACCGTCAACACCAAGACTGCAATATGCAAGTTGTTTACCCCACCACCCCTGCAAATATTTTCCACCTCCTTAGAAGACAAATGCATAGACAATTTAGAAAGCCTTTGATTCTTCTCTTCTCCAAGTCACTTCTTCGTCATCCTCTCGCCCGCTCTTCCATTGAGGATTTCACTGGTGACTCTTCCTTCCAATGGATCATTGAGGACAAGGCCGAGGTTCCTAAGGACCAAGTTAAGAGACTTATTTTCAGCGCTGGCCAAGTTTTCACCACCCTTGCTAAGGGTCGTGAAACTTATGGTATCAAGGATACAGCTTCTGTTCGTATCGAACAACTCCACCCATTCCCCTTTGCTCAAGTTCGTGATGTCTTGGATAGCTATCCTAACCTTGAAGACATTGTCTGGGTTCAAGAAGAGCCTCTTAACATGGGTGCCTACTCTTGGATCTCTCAAAGATTTAACACTACTTTCGGAGCTACCGAGAAATACAAGAATGCTAAGCTGAGATATGCTGGTAGAGATCCTAACCCTGGTGTTGCCGCTGGTTCTAAGAAGCTTCACCATGCTGAGGAAGAGGCTTTTATCAAGGATGCATTTCAAGTGTAAAAAAAAAAAACACCTCTAAAAACTAAGATTTGCAAAAAAAAAAAAAAAACGAAAAATAATAAAAAATATTTCTTACGACTACACCCCCACCATACACCTTTTATGCCCCACTTTTTCCCACCTATTAGCAGCCCATCTTTTTCATAATATATAGTTTTTTTTTCTTATTCTTCTTTAACTTGTCACTGCTTTTAACGTAATTATTCTTTAATATAATTGAAATTATTAAAATATAAAATCAAAATGATACATTAAATTAATGAAATATTATGGAGTAGTTTATTTATTTTTTTCAAGGTTGAAAAGTCAATTGAACTTGTTTAATCTTCGAAACTAGTTAGTAAAAAAAAAAAAAACGGTTAAAAGCGTACGGCTGAACACGCCCCACGTTTAAAAGGGTTTATATAAACTGATATATAAAGTAACAAACAGAACAAAAAAAAAAAAAAAAATACACACACACACACACAAACAATTGTTATTCGTAGCAGGCAAGTTTGTATTTATTTATTTTTTTTTTCTAAACACATTTAATGAATATGAATATCAAAACAAGCCGTGACCTGTGTAGTAGTTGTGGTAATAAAAAAAAGAAAAAAAAAAAAAAAGAACTGGAAGTGACGGGGGAGGAAAAGACCAACAGTAATAAAAACCAAAGAGCCATCATATGCGACTTGTGAACCTGACAACGGCTATGTGGTCAACAAGAATGCTTTTTTTTTTTTCTCTCTCTTTAAGGTGAGACTTTCTTGAGGAAAGTCAATGACTCAAAAATAAAAAAAATAAAAAAAAACTTCTTCATAACTACATGTTTTGCCTTTAATTCTAAACCATATGCTCCTCTCGCCAGTGACTTTTTATTCTTTTTCTTTGCCCTTTGTCTCAAGTTTTTTTTTTCTAGAAACGCCAAAAAAGTCCTGATCTGGAAAAAAATTTCATCAACATGAATCGTCTCGATTTTCATAATCATAATAGTAATAGCAATAACAACAATACTAACCCAACTAACAGGCTGCTGCAAAGAAAAGCTAATAAAACAACACACACCGACAATAGCTTGCTACAAACAATTGAATATTTAAAAACAAACACCAATTGGCAAAAACAAACGCAAGGCGCCATTAACAAACGGTCTCCCGAACCATGCCCTTTCCTAGAGCCCTGTAAACCTCAAACTTTATCATCATCATCATCATCACCTTCCCCTTCTTCTTCTTTACCCAACTCAGCTCCACCCAAATCAGTCTCTCCACTCAACACTTTTGGCCATCCTGATCCACCCAATAAACAAACGGCCTTCAAATATAACAGTACAGGTTTGTTTCAACAACAAAAACAACAAAAACAACAACACCAACAACAACAAGCATATCATCATCCAAAAAGCAAAAGCGACGGACAAGTCTTATTGCACAACAAAAAACATGCTGCTACTGCTGTCTCTAAACTGCACAACAATACGGGGCTACAACACAGCTACAGTTGTGATCCAAGTGGCTCCAAATCCATACCCAGTATTCCCAGATGCAAAAACCAGTACCTTACTCAGTCTCTGTCTTCCTCCTCTGTTACCCAGTCGTCAACTTGGCACTCATCACCGCACGCCCCAAACAAAAAATTAATCAGTCCCGTTAGTCTTGTACCTCCGTTTCTTCTTCGCCATCCCCCCTCTTACTACAAAGAACCCCCACTACACAGTTTGCAAAATTCGTCTTTTCCTTTTAATTGTGACTTGGGTACCACAGCAGCAGCAGAAAAAGAAGAACAAGAAGAACAAGAAGAACAAGAAGTCAATTACGAACACAGGCTGTCGTCATCAACCCCCCAATTATCTTCAACACCACCATCCCTACAATCAGACCCAACAGCCGTTTCAGTGCCAACGCCAACTCCAACGTCGCCATTGCTGTCTCCGGTCATAATGGAATTGTTAGAATTCCATTTTGACCGATGTAAACTTGAGGCAGATATCAAGTTGATGGACGTCATGAACAAGGTGGGCGCGGCGCAGTCGACCAAACTGCAGGCCGTCGTCCGTCGACTGGAACGCACACAGGACCAAAGAATAACAAGGTGTTTTCGTGAAGTAGAAAAAGTCCAGGAGCATCAAAGGAGCTTGGAAGGGCGGTTACGCCAGATCGAAAGCAAGTTTCTTCTTCTTTGTGATGCGGAAGAAAAAAAAAACAACAACAAAAATCAAAAAGATGATGATGATGATGATGATGATGATGAAAATGTCGTTGTACGAGATAACCGGGAGCAACAGTCGCCCAATCAAGGTGTTCACGACGACTTTGTCCGGTACGAGCCCGGGAGCGTAAATTTGGGGATTGCAACACACAGTGATTATTATTATTATTGTTATTCTTGTGAGGACGAAAACAACCGGGACAAGAACAGACAAGACGACGAGAGGTGCGACGGCCCGAAAATAACAAGAATAATAGGAAAAAATGAGCAAAACAGAGAGCTCAAGCGATTCAAGGGAGGGACAAACATGACGACTCAGGACGCTGTTTGTGGAGACAGCCCGGCGGGCGGCAGGCCCTTCCCCTGTAGCCAACCCGTAGATAAACCGGCCCCACCGGCCTTGGCGCAATACATGTCAGACCCGACGCGGTCCACGCTGCTCAATTTGAGGATTCCGGCACATGCGCGGAAGAGGGTCGTCTCCAAGCCCGTGAAGGAGTACCTCGACGTGTTCAAGCGGGGGAATCAAGAGGACGTGTGCGGCGGCAAAAGCTCCATTTCTACTAAACACGGGTACCAACTCCAAGTTGCTACTACTACTACCTCTACCTCTACCTCTACTAGTACTACTGGGAACGGTGGTGGCGGTGGTGGTCCAAAGAGCCAAAGACAGGTTGTGGCCTTTCCGAACGAGTTGGAAAAAACTCTAGATGTTACGCAACCGTCTCCGACAAAGTACTATAGACCGCCCACAAGGGGCCGGCCAGAAAACTTGAGTTTGGACTGCAGTGACGACACCAGTAATGAAGGCGAGCCGTTTGGTGTGGACGAAGAAGAAAGCTGGATGAGTACTTTTGCTAGTAGTAGTAGTAGTAGTAGTAGTAGTAGTAGCAGTTTTAGTGGCAGTTGTAGTGGCCGTAGTAGTAGCAGCAGCAGCGGCAGCAGCAGCAGCCGTAGTAGCAATGAAGAAAACTACGAGGAAGAGGAAGAGTGCGAGGATGAAGTTGAAGCTGGAAAATGCAAAGAACGAGAATTACTCAAGGAGCAAGATACAAAAGGTAAGTTTTAGAACAGAACTAAAATAAAAAATAAAAAAAAAAAAATACGTTGCCGGAAAAACTGAAAAAAAAAAAAAAAAAAAATAAAATAAAAATAAAAAAAAAAAAAAAAAATAAAATAAAAATAAAAAAAAATAAAAAAAATAAAATTATAAACTCCGAAATGAAGTTTATATTATTTATTTTGAAAAGTGTGCGCGTTTATAAATAAACTAAGAATAAGAAAAAAACTACCACCGATTGCTGTAGAATATACAGTTAAAGTTTTTTTTTCTCTTTTTTTATAATATGTATATAATTAAGCTAACAATTAATCATTTCTTTAATTTTTTTTTTTTTTTCTTATTTATTTTTAATAAGATAAGCAACTTGGATCTAGAATTTCACCAAAAAGGAAAAGCTTAACAGCAACAGCAACTGGAACTGGAACTGGAACTGGAACTACCAACAGTTGTGCCACGTCAGGAGAAAGACCGGGTTTGAACCAATTCTTGTACCATCACTATGAATCATCACCCCAGGTGAACAATGGTGGCCAAAGTTTAATGACTCAGAAGCAGCAGCAGCAGCAGCAGCAGGAGGAGGTAGACCGAAACAAGCCAACAGCTTCACAAACAACCACCACAGGCTCAGGTATTATTATGCCCGATCCTGATGACGAACTGTCTGGTAATGGATCCACGAACACGTTGTCGTCGGAGATTCCGGGAAAGGGTATTCATTACAGTAACCACTACAACAACAACAACAACAACAACAACAATGAGCACCGGCAACATGCGACGCATGTTTTTGGATATGATGACGTGAGCGGGCGTAGCCGTCACAAGAATAAACACCCGCAGCTTTTTTGTCTTTACTACAAGCTGCAAGAGAAACAAGAGAAACAAGAGAAACAACAACAAGAGGAAAATAGTACCAGCATAAAAAGACGGCCTAGCTCCGAGGGTACCGTGATCCATCATACAAACTTTTCATTTGACTCACAAGAGATTTGGTAGAACAACAACAACAACAACAACTACTACTACTACTACTACTACTACTACTACTACTACTACTACAGCTTAACCGAGGTTAAATTGTTGCTGCCGAGTCAGGACAAAAAAAAAAATATTGGAGAGAGAGAAGGGGGAGAAGGGGGAGAGAATACCAAGAAAGCAAACATGACGATGTAGTTGAATATTATTATTAGTTGTTGTTGTTGTTGTTGTTGTTGTTGCCAAAGTTGAGGATGAAGAAACTGGAGAGTGGAGAAAATGAAGATAATAACTATAATAATTTAATAAATATATTAACTATAATAACTATAATAATAATAATAACCAGAGACAAAAAAAAAAAAAAAAAAAAAAAAAAAAAAAAAAAAAAAAAAAAAAAAAAAAA